>PVJX010025030.1:0-27320 GCA_004027295.1 Dolichotis patagonum | reverse complement strand
CTCTAATTTTTTAGCTGTGTTTTCACTAGATGCGTTCACTATTTCTTTCATTGTTTTTATCAATTCTTCTTTTACCTGGGCAAGTATTTCTGGTTTGAATTTCTCCATAGCTTTCCCTATTTGCATATTTATTTCATTTGATATCATTTCAGACATTTCAGGTGTATGGCTTCTTTTTTCTTCTATGTACACAGCTTCTTACCTTTCTTGGGGAGGGCTAGGGCTTTGAGCCTGCCTTTTGGTCTTTCCTTTGATCATTTTTCTGTATTTCCTTACTTTGAGCTGTGTTCCAAAGCTTTCTCAGCTTATGCGGCAAATTACCTGTTACACCCTCAGTTCCTGGAGGGGCAGTGGCTCCCCCACAGGCTCCTGGCTTCCTCACAGGGTCCTAACTCCCCTCTGTGGGCTCCTGGCTCCCTAAGTTGTAAGGCAAATGCTGGGTGTGGCCACCCCGGAGCCTGTGGAATCTCAGGCAGGCCAGGCCTCCGTACCTTGTCCCAGGCAGGTCTCCAGGAGGTTCCCTGCGAGTGAAGGGCCTACAGGTCCCAAAGAGTCAGGCCAGAATGTTGGTTTCTGAAAAGTTCCCGGTCCCAAACAGACTTGGCCAAGATGCCAGTCTCCACAATATTCCCAATCCAAACAGCCCGGGCCACTCTGCAGGTCCGAGAGTTTCGGGTCCCAAAGAGACAGCCTGAGATGCTGCTTTCTGGGAGACTTCCTGGGGGTGAAGGGTGGGCCTACAGGGCAGCAGATGAAATTTCAAAGCAGCCTAAGAGTCAGGTTGTGGATGGCTACTTTTGTAGTGTCAGATTTATAGTATGAAGTGGAAGCAAAAAGCAAAGCATAAAAATTTGAAAAATTTAAGTTTTGGCCTAGAAAGAACATGTATAAAATTGGGGCCAAAGAGGTATAGCTGTTGAAGAGATAATTGCCAATAGAAAGGAACCAAATGCTTTGTACAGTGATAAGAAGATAAATGTCCTGAGGGCATCTCTGGAATCAACAAGACCTCACCCATGGATGGCTGAAGGGTGCAAAGTTCTCACTTTTTTATTTGAGAAGAAAGACCCTGTGACCCCTACCTACCAAGGGCCTCCTAGGGAATAGGTTCCCTGGGATTCATTTCAGTGTTCCATCTTCTGGCACTTAGAGGTCACTGCAGCCATGGTCCAAAGGGCTAAGGCCACTGCCGAAACCAGTGACAGAGCTTGACTACATGATGATGTCTTTATTAGCAGAGAGAATGCAAAAGCTGTAGGGTTAGGGAGGCTTTTGCTCAGATTTCAAAAGAAGGCCTGAGAGGCTAGGCCCCTATTTAACTCTAACATAGCCATGTGAAGTGGATGTTAGTGGCTCGTTTTGCATATAGAGAAAGTAAGATGCTGAGAATTTTGGAAGAACCCACATGTACTTGAGTGATTATTATTTAGTCCTCTGAAATCTTTCAACAAATACTTCATCTACCACCCCATTTTATGACTAGAAATTTTCCAACAGCAAGTTCTTTACCTTCCCCATTCATCTGCTTTCTCTTGATTTTCCACAAGTAGTTACAAAAAGAATGCTATTAATTGGAGATGAGATTTGTACTCAGACTCAGCTGGGGAAGTTGAGAATTCTCATGCAGTCTGTTATTATCTAGGAGTATTATAATGAGAATCAAAGGATCAATGAAATATCCTGAGTATCTTTGGGAAAAGAACTTTGCTATAAAGCTCTGGATAAATGATACCTGTCTACATTTCAGTTGGTTTACTCAAACTTTTAAGCCTGTACTTTACTCTGGAAGCTGACTTACAGAATGACATTTTACATGGACTGGTCCCCATCTCTTGGACACTATTCCAGGTAGCGTGTACCATGTGTGAATGTGTGTTCTGATTCGTTTGCACTTAAAAGCCAGCCTAGGGGCTGGGGATTTAGCTCAGCAGCATAAACGCCTGCCTTGCAAGCGCACAGTCGTGAGTTCAATCCCTGGTACCAATAAAAAAAAAAATTAAAAGCCAGCCTGACCTTACCCTTGTCTTTCTGACTGGTTATGACTCATGCTAGCTGAGCCCAGTCCTGGACAGGACAATGTGTCGTGTTTTTTCTCCTTGTATTCGGACTACACTGGTGCTGACTGGCTTGGAACCAGGGTTAGTCTCGTGAAGATCAGGCTCCACTGCCCTGGTTACTTTCCATAGAAACAGTTTACCAGGACCTTCCATCTTTTGGGACCCAGATCCCCCTGTTCCAGAAATGTCCACCTGCTAAGTAAAAGTAAATGTTGTGCTCCTCACTCTTCCTGGAATCTTATCTTGAATCTCACCCTGTCCATATCAACGAACTCAGCTATGTCTTTTCAAATATCAAATAGAAATTTTTACTTTTGAATATAGTTCTAAATCATATGTTTGTTCTGTGTTCTGTTAATATTCATATCTGTAAATTTAAAAGAAATGATAAAATAATCCAAGCTCATCAAAGAAAGTGATAAAACTTGGCAAAAGGAAAGTAAATACACAACTCAGTATTATTATTTTGGCATACTGCTTTCTAGGTTTAAATGTTTTTCTATCTATTAAAATGTATCTTTTAGCATATGTATAGTTATATTTTAAGTAGATGTTAATTATGTATGGGCTTCAGGGTACATCTGAATTTTCTGAAATTATATATGGAATTGTACCTATGGGGACATACCTTTTTTCAGTGCTGAGGATCAAATGCAGGGTCTTGTGCACACTAAGCACATATTCTGCACCAATCTATGTCTTCAGCATGGCACATGCATTTTTTTCCTGGGGATTATTTAATGATTTTTTTAGTTTCTTATAGAAACTTAAATGTTTAGAGTCATGGATTTTTTTAGTTTTTTAGTTTAGTTTTTCTCATAGAAACTTAAAAAAAATCCATGACTCTAAACATTTTTTTAAACTACAGCAAATTTGCACTATATTTTTTATTCACTGTTCTAAAAAAGCACTTTCTCTGGAGAGTGAGTGAAGTTAAGCTATTACTCGGAGCAGACCAGGGCTGAGCATTTAAATTGTTCTCTCTGCAATGATTTGAGTGTCCTTGTAAAGGGTTAGAATGGAGTGTCTCCTATAACAACCATGTAGGCAGTTGAGGGTTTTTGAACAATCATGCCCCATTTTGATTTTGTGATTCTGTTAAATATATATAGTAGCAGGAACCAGAGGGGTCCTCTGGGTGATTACATATAGGACAATGATTCCAGATATCATAAGGGAAGGTCTCATCTGTGCTGGGATTTGAGTCATCTTCAATATTTCTCTTCAAAGCTGATGTAATTCAGTTACTAAAATTAACATTTCCTGAATACTTAGCACATGACAGAGACTGTACTAGACGGTTGCCTGCATTATTTCACTTAATCTTCCCTACATGATGTGAAATAAGAAAGATTATTATTTCCACTTTAATGATGAAAAGAGCAAGAATTTGAAGTCAGGCAACTTGTTGCTAGAACTGGAAACCTTAATCACTGTAACCTGCTGATTCAGTAATGGCACCCGCACTTAAGTTTGTGTACCCTACTGGGTGTTTGCAAGTGTATGTTTTCATTTAATACATCTAATATTGATGTTGTAGAATCAATAGTTATTGAATACTTTTGATGGGAGATAAGAATCATTATCATTTCTCTTTGGCAAACAAGGAAAATGATACCCAGAAAAGTCTCTGTGGTTTTTATAAAAGCTCTCAGTAGTAGAAAATGAGAAACTTGGAATTTGAAACCAGGTTCTATGATAACCAATCCAACAAGCTTGCTCCTGAAATCATTGCTTATCACAGCTATCCTGGTCCTTATTTGGGGGAGCAGTTTCCATTCAGAAAAATTTTTAGTGGTCAGTTGACTTCTGTAGGCATGTAGTGGTGCCCAGTGATAGCAAATAGGACAAGATACTGGATTTGATTTGATCATTATCTCTTCATTTGTGAGCGCACAAAGCACTTGCGTAATGAAGAGAAGGAAGTTTATATGCTTTCTCTATCTTTGTGATACATGAAAAGACTCCTGGAAACCAAATAGATGACAGAACCTAATATTCTAAAGATTTATCTCTATTCTGAGTGTCATGCTTAATATGCCATTATAGAATTCTTCCATTTCTGTGCTCAGAACATTTTTCTCTAGTATTAATGACATTTACCTCTCATCATGGAAGATAAGTATCCTATTGGAGAGGCATGAACAAGATTCGTACAATCTAACAGAGTTGCAAAAGAGAGCTATAGAAAATGGTTTATAATAGAAAGACACTAAGAAATTAAATTCTTAAATATGTGAGTAATATTGCCATATTAACAGCTGCTTACCTTTTAATTAAAATGTGCTTATCACAGACCCAAAAAGATACTGTAATTATCCTTATTATTCAAAGGTTTGATTTATATCCATACCATTCATGGAACTGCTCAGCAATAGATTTTCAAACTACTCTATTTTACACATAACACATTAAATCGATTTTCTCATTTTTAGATATTACAGTTTAAATGTTTCTCAAATGCTTTGCAGAATATTAGAGATTTTAGGAGGCAGGAATTGTATCCAGCATAGTCCATACCCTGCACTCGGGCGTCTCAACAGAGCCATACACTTTCTGGGAGAGAAATAATTGCTGTCAAGTACTTAGTTACACAAGGTACAGAAAGTATCAAAAAAAATGCCAAGGTAAAGATGTCTGGCAGGAGCAAATTACTGAACAAAGATGCCATGCAGTAATATGATATTTTTGTAATCAGCATTTTAATATTTCATATCACTTGCTTTTTTTCTCTTTGCTGTGGAGGGTTGAGTTCAGGGTCTCTTGGATGGCTAGGCAAGCCACCTTTCTACTGACCTGCATCCTCGGCCCTCATTAGACTTTTTTATTTTGGAGACAGCGTCTTGCTATGTGGTTTAGGCTGGCCTCAACTCTCTATGTAGCCTAGGCTGGCATGAACTCACAGTGACCCTCCAGTCTTGGCCTTCTGAGTGCTGAGATTGCAGAAATGTACAACCATGCCTGGTCCATTAGATAGTTTTCATGTAAACAATTGTCTATATGTATATTTAAATATTTTAGCACATGTATTTGTACTACATGTTAAAAGCTTACCTGAGGGTTAGGGATGTGACTCAAAGGAGAACTTGCCTAAGGGGCTTAAGGATGTGGGTTTGATCCCCAGCCCTGCAAAAAAAGTCATATTAATTATACAAATTAATGACTTTCACTATAACATTTTCATACAGCATGTATGCATATACCATGCTTTGACCATATCTACCTTTTCTGCTATCACCTCTCATTCTTTCCTTTCTCTTCTCTTGTATCTTCCCCTTCTGTTTCCCTAATTGTCTTCTATTTTCAGATAATTTATTGCCTTCCTCTTCCTCCTCTTTCTCCTGTTTCCCTTCTACTCTTTCTTCTCCTCCTCTTCCTCCCCCTCCTTCTAGTTTCCACATGCAATAAAAACATGTTTACTTGTCTTTCCTGGTCTGGTTTATTTTGAATAACACAATAACCTCCATTTCTATACATTTTCCTGTAAATTACATGGTCTCATTTTTCTTTATAGTTAAATGATACCTCACTATGTATGTGTGTGTGTGTGTGTGTGTGTGTGTATTTAATAAGCAAGGTGACTTGCAAACATGGGTGTGCCAGTATCTATTTTGAACATTGACTGCATTTACATCGATGTGATGTTTAGTAATTTTAACTGTACATTGTAACTTTCTCAGATGGGATGTGTATTAAGTTTTCCCACAGCTGAGACACAATACCTGACACCCACAACTTAGAGGAGGAGAGGTTTATTTTGTCTCACAGTTACAGTGAGTTCAGTCTATGGTTAACCAGCTCCAAGACATAAGCACCATGGTGAAGGAGCATGGCGGAACACTGCTCACATCTTGACAACTAAGAGAGAGAGAGAGAGAGAGACTCCTCCAAGGTCTCAACTCCACCACATCAACGCTCCCATGATCCAATCACCTTTCAAAAACCACTTCTGCACATGAGGCTTTTGAGGGGCATTTTAGAGCTAAGCCATATCAGGGTCCATGAGTGGTATATTCTTGGAGTCATTCTGTATAGGCCTACATCTTTTCAGCACTACAAGTGAGGAATATGGTAAAAGTTTTTAACCTTCTCTATTGCAGCTTCCTTGTTCTTAAAAGCCTGTGATGTTACTTCTGCTTCTGTGTGGAGGATAAGAAGCCCACTGTGGGGCTCCTTTGTGAATTATTCATTCTGTTCTGGTAAAAAATTTTTTTTTTGCCCTTAGAGATCAGGGATTTCACAGTAATATTCCTAATATTCTGTCTGTGAACTGCTGAAAACGAAGGACCCTTATTCTCCATTTATTTAATGTCTCCTCTCCCTGACCTGTTCATTTTTTTCTCTCTCTTTAGAATTCCTATTATTCACATAATAGATATCCTCTAAATATTTTATCTTTCATTTCTTCTGGGCCTTGAAATATTTCTTTTAATTTCTAATTTATACATCTGCAGTGACCAACCATCTTCTTCAAGACATTGACTACTAAAATTTTAAATTAAAAAAATTATAGTTTTATTTTCAGAAAATTATTTTATGCTATAAAAGAGTCTCTTTTTTAAACTTTATTTTTATGATGCTGAGGATCAAATCCAGGCCCTTTTGCTAGACAAGCACTCTATCAGTGAGTTACACCCTCAGTCCTCTTATTAATTTTTAAACAGAATTAAACAAGAGAACATGTAGATAGATCTTTACTTTTCTGGAGACCTACTGGAGGTTTTAACTCTCGGTTAGTGATAGAGGTAAAACTTTTCCCCCCTAGCCTCTGATCCACCTATTCTCTCTCTATAAGACTATTCACAAGAAATAACTTTGATGATGTCCAAATAAATCACATCCCAAAGAAGATCTGGAGGTTAGGCATTTATTTCTCTCCCTATTTCTAAAAGCTTTATGAATATTATTTTACATGAACAACATTTTAGAGTTCATGAACACATAATGGCACAAGTCACATGAATAAGTGCCTTGAGAATAACACTGGAAGGACTGTTGTCAGGAAGTTTCTGAATTCCCTCAGATGCTCTCTTAAATGTCACCCAATTTTATTCTAATATGAATCAGAGGCTGTGACTCAAAATTGTCTCTGCTCTCTCTAGTAATAGGTTGAATCATATTACATCACATGAAAAAGATAAAAGTTTATGGACCAGTTACTCTTAAAGTTTCCTCACCAAAAACTAATTTGTGTGGCTTTTCTACCATCCTGCTACTAATGATTATGTATTAAAGTTATATTAGGCAGGGGAGAGTTAGGGTATGATAAATATTCCTGAATGATAGGAAGGGATTGATTATTTTCATGGTGACAAGTGAACATGCTTGTTTTGGGTCCTTTTCCAATTTACATCTGTCTCTGTGATTATTATTAAAATATTCTTTTAAAAACTCAACCTAGAACCTAGGTTACTTTATATCTGACATTTGATATTCATGATTTCCCACCAAGGTAAGGAAGAGGTTTTGAGATATTTCACTTACTGGTTCACAATTAGAAAACTGAAGCATAGAAAAGGTACCATGTAGTGTCCCCTGCAGCCAAGAAGGAAGCAAACCATTCTCATATCCTCCCTTTGATTTTGATGCTCTTTAAGCAAGAGGTAGAATGTGCACTTCAGTCACCATGGGTCTCCTCTTATGCAAACTCACTAGTATCCTTAATTCTCCCTTATCTTTGACTTTTAAATGGTATCTGATGTTGGTGATTCCTCTCTTCTCTTTCCAAAGCTCTTTCTTCCCGTTGGTCTGTAAGACACCACACTCCTTTGATTTTTTTCTGCCTCTCATATTCTCCATGCCTTTCACCATTTCTTTTTGATCCTTTTATTGTCTGGGAGTCAGTTTTGATAGTGTTCTCATTCATTTATTCATTTGTTATTGAGTACTTATTATGTGCCAGACATAACACTAAGAAAGGGTAATAAAAGAGTGTGGTCATAAAAGAACAAAAAGGAGTGATAACTCCTCAGCATGCACATTCCAGTGGGAGAGACAGATTTTTTTAAAAACAGCAAATAAATTAACAAATAGTGTTAAGAAGGTCAGAGTACACTTTTAAAAGAATGCTCTGGGAGAACAAGTGTGGAAGCAAGGCACTAGTGGAGAAGCTGTGGAAGACATTATTGGTTGGTTACCTAAGTTACCGCCAGCCTCTTTGTTCCACTCACTATACTATCTGAAAGTCTAGATTTTACTTTTCCAACCTCTCTTGCCTCTACATGTGGTCATATGACCTAGATCTGACAGGAAACTTCTGGAAAAAGAAGAGATGTAAGGTAAGAACTGCCTGGCACTAACTTTCTCCCATTGTCATGAGTTCTTGCTTTCTGTCTTTGAACTAATGATATCTGTCAGCCATTTTGCGATTAATGAGGAAAAAGTGAAGAAAGTGGTATAACCACTGAGAAAACTCTGGAACCACTTTGTTAGACTTTTTGACCTAGAATCAACTAACTACCTTTGTTATTTAAGCCACTAATAGTTATTTAAGCCATTAATACTTGTCACTGAAACTATTTCTTGTCCAGTAGTTCTTGTGGAATATCACTAAGAGTTGATGGCTTAGACTAGGGAGATAGTGCTGAGTCCCATCTTTATGCAGTCATTGAAAGACTTCACCTTTATGTCTGACCTCATTGTTATCTTTTTCTCTTTTCTTGGTAACTCCATGTGCTTGTGGTTTATCTCCTTATGCCTAAACATTCCAAGAACCTTTGAACTTCTCAGCCTCTCACTGACCTGTTCACCACCCAGTCCTTCCATAATTGTCGGGACAGTGTGCAGGCTGCCACCCCACAACCCTCATCAAGAACTGATGATAGATACTGACAGTTGCTTTAAGCCCAGATGATTCAGCCTTGAATTCAAAGTATTGCACAAGATGAGCCACCTCTGCTTATAAAACATCTTCACAATCTTTTTAGCCTTCAAAAACATACTCTCCACTTCAACATTTTGCTGCAAAATTTGGTTTTATTCATTTAAAAAGCACCTGTCTTCTGCGTCAAACATTTTTTAAACATGTTAATCTTTACAACCAACATATAAAACTGGTTTTATATCCTCATTTCACTGAAAAGGAAAATATATAATTAAAGAGGTCATCTTGTTCAAGATCAAAAAGCAGAGAAGAGTGGGTCACAATATCGACATACAAAAATCAATAGCATCTCTGTACATCAATAATAAATTCACCAAGAAAGAAGTCAGGAAAACAATTTCATGTACAATAGCTTAAAAAATTAAGTATGTAGGAATCCACCAAATCAAGGAGGCAAAAGACTCCTATGCTGAAAATACAGAACTCTGAAGAAAGAAATTGGAGACGAAGTAAGAAAATGAAATGACATCCCTTACTCTTGGACGAGAAGAATTAATATTGTTATAATGTCCATATTACCAACAGCAAACTATAGATTTAATGGAATATCTATTAAAATACCAAAAACATCCTTCATAGAACTATTTAAAAAATCTTAAAATTCATAAGGAATCAGGAAAGACCTAAAATAGCCAGACATCCTGAGCAGAAAGAGCAAAACTGGAGGCTTTATAATCCCTGGTTTTAAATTATACTACAAACTATTATAACAAAAACAACTTGGCACTGGTACTGGTACAAAAACAGACATATAGACCAATAGAATAGAAGACAAAAAACAACAACAAGAACATAAAACCATCTGATTTTTGAGACCAAAAACCAAAAACATATGTTGTTTAACAAATGCTTCTGGGAATACTGACTATACATTTGTAGAAGACTGCATTAGATCCTTGTACTAAAATCAAACCATGATTCAAAGACCTAGATATAAAGACAGAAACATTGAAATTGTTGAAAAATAACATGGAGGAAACACTTGATCCCAGACACAGGCAAACAATTCCTGAGTAGAATTCTAATAGCACAGGAAATAATATCAAGAAGTATTGAATGGGATTACATCAAATTAAAAAGCTTCTGCATAGCAAAGGAATAATCAACAGAATGAAAAGATGACCTATGGAATGGAATAAAATTATTTCTCACTGCTGTGCTGAAAAAGAACTAATATCTAGAAAACATAAAAAACTAAAATATTAACCCTCCCAAAACAAATGGTTAAATCAAAAAATGAGCAAATGAATTGAACAGACACCTCTCAAAAGAAGTACAAATGGCCAATAAACATATGAAGAAATTTTCTTCATTTTTAGCCACTAGGAAAATGCAAATTGAAACAACTTAGATTCCATCTTATCCTAATCAGAATGGTTATCATCAAGAACACAGAGAACAGTGAATTCTGGTGATAGTACAAGGGAAAAAGGAATCTTCCTACATTGTTGGTGGTAATGGAAACTAGTACAATCACTATGGATATCAGTGTCTTGAAAACTAAAAGCAAAAGTTCTATTTGACTTAGGTATACCTTTCCTGCGTATATTACACCCCTCATTAACGATATTCTACCACAGTGGTACATACATAACCAGGTTTATAGCAGCACAATTCACAATAGCTAAATTCTGGAAACAGCCTTAGATGTCCATCCACATTTTAATAAATAAAGAAAATGTGATTTTTATATACAATGGAATATTATTCAGCCACGAAGAATAGTAACATCATGTCATTTGTAAGAAAATGGATGGAACTTGAAACCATCATGCTAAGCAAAATAAACCAGATTCAGAAAATTAAATATCACATGCTTTCTCTTATAAATAAACAAGCTTTCTCTTATAATTAAATATCACATGTTTTCTCTTATAAATAAATAAATAAAGGAACAATGATAGAAAACTAGAAGGTAGTCTCTACCTTCTAGAGATGGGGAAGAGAACCAGGGAAGTGGGAAGGAAAGGAGTGTAAAAGGATTGAAGATGAACAAGATATGTTGCATGTATGTACAAATTCCCCAAAGCAAGCATAACAATTCTGTAACAAATATGCACCAATAAAAATTTACATGTTTTTAAAAAGCCAGGAAGAGGCAGAGCCTGGATTTGAACCCAAGTTTGAACACTTTGATTTCTAGCTCAATGTTTTTCCTGAGCTTAACTACAGAGTCTCAGTTGCCTCAATCTGTGACACTCTCTTTGGTTTTCTGCCGATGCACATCTATTTCTACTCTCTGCCCCTTCAGGAATTTTCCTGAAATTTGCCTCACCCAGGAGTCTTTGTCATGTTTTTTTTTTCAGTGCCTTGGTAGTTTTTGTTTGTGTGTGTGGTGCTGGGACTGAACCCAAGGTCTTCACATCGAGCTACATTCCCAGCCCTGTTTTATAATTTTTTATTGTGAGACATTATTGCAGTAAATCACTAATTTGCTCAGGCTGGGCTTGAACTTGTGATCCTCCTGCCTCAGTTTCTCAGGGTGCTGGGCTCACAGGCATGCACCACCACACCTGGAAGAATAGGGCAGATATTTACAGACTTTTTGTGACAGTGGTATTAATAGCAGTTGTTTCACACAGTTGCTAATTCCTTTTTTCTATCGCCTCTCTCTTTGATAAAATTTCAGATTTCCTAAGGGCAGGAGAAAGCAACATATTCTTCCTTAAATTTTCATCATAGTTTTTAGTACTTTCATAGTAGATGCAATCATTAATTGATGATAGTTTAATAAATGGGCAAGTAATCAATGAGAATATTGCACCAAATCTGTCTGGCTTCATGTAATTTTTTTTAAAATTTTATTTTATTTTAAAAGGGAGTAAAATTAAACACAACAAAACAGAACAGAATGGGACATAAGAAAGCATAAATTTCAAAGCTAGACAACCAGAGATCTTCACTATCTGTCATATTGTCTCTTGTTTTCTTCCAAATGGTTGTCCATATCTTTGCATATAGAGAGCTCATACTAAATAACATAGCCAATCTTTTCACAAGATGTGTAGTTCACTGGCTCCCACTTGCTAGGCAGGGGGGAGGGGGAGGGGGACACGGGATGGGGGACAGGACACATGAGATGTCTGATTCTCAGCCCACACGCAGGCAGGATCACAGTCATCCCCCAGAGATGGGAAGAGTTCCTTGTTCTCAGGGCACCCCGAGTCAACCGCACTGTGCAGGTCCCGATGCACCAGGGTCTCTCTCCTGCAGGCCGCTGAAAGTCTGCCACACTCTCAGCCACCCCCAGAGAGTTGGGGAGTTCCTTGTTCTCCCGGCACCCCGAGTCAACCTCATGGTGCAGGTCCCGAGGCACCAGGGTCTCTCCCCTGCAGGCCCCCTAAAGTCCGCCATACTCACCTGCTATTTCTTTCTGATGAATTGACCATTCCATTTCCAAAGTTTTGAAATTGCCAACAGACCACAGAGAGAATTCTCCTTAGGCTCCTGTTTGAAACCAGCAGCCACAGCAATCTGCTGGCCTTGTTTCAGGGCCACTTCATGTAATTCTTCACATCCTTTGATTTCATTTTGACATTCATAGGCTCTAAGTCCTAAAGAACACCTTTTCTTATGACAAAAATTCTAACATGTTCCCTATTGTGGTAAATACTGCATTTGATAACCTTTCTAATTAGCATTACATTTTAAATGCTTTTAAAATGCCCCATTACATGTTTGCCCAATAGTCCATGACAATTCAGATATGTAATTGCTATTATAGATTACCTAGTGACCATCATTAAATAATTAGAGAGATTTAAACATGTGTAATGCCAATTAGGCAAATTATCAACTCTGGGTTGTTAAGATAATAGGGAACATGATGATGATTTTGTTTTGGAACTCAAGCAAAATCATGGCTACAGGGATGTGGATGAATCCTGTGAATTTAGTGCCTCTGGAAGTAAGGAACCACTTTAAGGAGGGAAAATTTGGCACACTAGTGACTTTGGGACTTGTGCCCTGTCACTCTGTTAATACCTGACTGAGAACTTAGTCACTCTGTTAATACCTGACTGTGACTCCCCAAGTACTTCTCCTGGACTGTACTATGGGAGCAAATGGAGTCCAGCCCAAACCAAGATACATCCAGGAAGTTCCCCTTATCTTTTCCCTTGGAGCACACCCCTACATCAATACCATCCTATTTCTGGCTTTTGATTTTAGAGCCCCCGGGATCTATTAGGCCTCCACTCAACATGTTTTAGTAAGCATTATGATTTTCTCCTCCTGAAACAATGATGACTGTCTTATTAGGCGTCATCCAAGCTCAGTGTGGTGGTGCACACCTATAACCCCAGCTACTTTGGAGGCTGACGCCAGAGGACTACAAGTTTGAGCACAGCACAGATACTTAGTAGGACATTGTCTCAAAAGAGAACTAAGATATGGATATACCTCAATGGTAGAACACTAGCCTAGATGCATGAGGCCCTGGATTTGATCCCCAGCACAGTGGGGTAGGGGAAAAAAAGTCATCCAAGATTGTCTAACGTTTTCACAAAATCATTTGACCTGATCACTTCAAGCAGTTCTTGGAATGTTGGAGAATTGTTAAAGAATAAGAGCAAGGAACATGACATGTTCTTTGAAGCAACATGACATGGTTTTGGAATATTTTGTGTTTTAAAGAAATGGCATTTCACTTTTCCTAAATGGTAAGAAGTGAGTTTTCAAAGAGTGATGGGGAAGTATAGCTAGTACTTTAAATGCCATTTCAGAAACCTACATGAAACAATATGCCAAATTCTGCATGTGTTTGTGCATTTTTCTCAGAGGAAGGACTGGTTACATTTCCATCAGATTCTACCCTTCAGCCTTTTGTAAGTTGTGAGATGGCTGCATCCTTTCTGTGAGGCTCCAAGGAATAGTGCTGTGTTGGAGACTGAAGATGCTTTACTGTAAATAGGACTAAAAAAATAATTGTAGTCAAAATTGAAAAAGTGAAAGAAATATTCTCATCCTGCAATGCTATCTTTCATAATTATATAGCAAAGAGCTGCAGACACTCAGGGTCAGCTGAAGGTCATTATTGTCTGTCAGGGCTATGGTCTGCCTGAAAAACTCTCTGGTGTCTTGGAAGAAAAGAAAGGAATGTAGAATTCTAGTCCTCACCCACAGAATGTTTGAGACCCGCTTTGTCACTTTATGGCTTAGGCAGTTGTGATTCCTTTTAAAAAGTCAACCTTTGGGTGGGTAGGGGTGTGGCACATCTTGCTGGAACAGGAACAGCTGTCCTCTGAGACGATGGCATTTCATAAGGACCCATGTATGTGCTTCAGTACATGTGTATCATAGTTGGTGACCCACATTGCATGTTTAGAGGCTTGAGCTTGCTGCTTGATTTTTTCCAACCTTGTCCATGAACACAGTAATATCAGGGCCTGACTTATTTGTGAAATTTAGAAAGAAATTATTAGCACAGTTAAGTATGGTCACGGAGGCAGACACTTTCTCTTTCAAATGAAATAAAAGCATCTCTTATCTACCTCCCACATCCAAATTGAGAGTCTGCTTAGTGTGCCTGAACAGCTCTGCCCACTTCTGCTCAGGCTGGAGCTCTTTTCTGGCTCATTCTTTAATTCTCTTCCCCTGGTAGACATCTGTGGCACACCACTGTAGTGTGCATGGTGCAGACTGAGCCAGGCAAAAAGTTGCTCCACCTGCCCTGCACCGATGGAGCCATGCATTTCATGTGAAGTTTACTAACCCAAATGGTGAGCAATGCAAGGTGTCACTGGGCTAAGCTTGAGATGGTCCTGAACAGAGTCCTGGTGGACATCAGAGAAGCAAGGGCATCTCCAGCAGGAGAACTGGAGTGAGCTAAGGATGGGGTCAAGGAATGCAGTGTGTGTGTGTGTGTGTGTGTGTGTGTATGTGTGAAAAGCAGAGGAAGAAGCTAAAACTAGAACAAAAAGTAGACTAGGACTAGATCACAGGACACCTGAAGTTTGTCTGTTTTGCAGCACTGTGGATAGAACCCAGGCTCTTGCGCATCCGAGGCAAGCACTTGAGCAGACTACTGAGTGACATCCCAGCCCTGGAACTTTATGTGTAGATCCAATAGATAATGGAAATTATTAGAGAGGTTACTGAGGGATTAATACAACTGACATTTGTAAAATACTCAGCACGTGGCAGGCCCTATAGTCAGTCTTCTACTTACATAAACAATTTAACCTCACAATTGCCTTTCTAAGAAACATCTCCAGTTTTCAGCTGGGAAAACTAACTTTTTAAAAACCTTTCTGTTGCAGGCATTATGTCCCTCCTGATAGAAGTATAAGAATTGCCTGTAAAATATTCTTGCCCCAAGTAGAATTGCTATAATGTCAAGTCTCTAGATTCTACTAATTGTTTACAGGACATCAGAGAACATGGGAGCACGGTAAATGACAACTGAGAATGCAAACAACAGAATTCAGGACATGGGAGGTTAGGGGATCTAAAACACAGGCTATCTTGAGAAAATTGGAAAATTTCAAATGTACAAAAGAGAAAATAGTACTATCAACACCCCATTATCCATCACTTAGCTTCAGCAATTGTCAATTTATGACCAATCTTGTTTTATCTATATCCTCCACTTTCCACCCCACCACCAATTCCTTGAAATCCCAGTTGTCATATAACTTCATGTACAGAGATTTCAATGTATGTCTTTCAAAGATAAGGACTCTGTTAAAAAAAAAACCATGTACACAGTAAGTCTTGTTCCTGTACTCTCAACAACTCTGGGAGCCTGAGGCAGGAGGATCTCAACTCTACAAGCCCTTGCCTCAAAATAAAAAAAAGGGTTAGGAATATAGCTCAATGAAAAGACCCTGGGTTCAATCCCAGTACCACAAAAAAAAAAAACAATAGGGAAAAACTCCATAATGTTATCCATAATATAATATAATATAATATAATATAATATAATATCCTTAATATAATAACTCCTTAATAAATGTGTTAATTAATATAGTTAATATAATATTAATATCAATTAAGAAAAATATTAATATCATTAATATGAGAGTAATAATATTGATGTCTTCAGCTGTCTAATTGTTCACATGCACTTGACTGACTCATAAATTAAAAACAAATAGTTCTTTTTGTTTTAGTTATAATCCAATCAAGACCTATACATTGAAATTGGTTGTTGAGTCTCTTAAGTCTCCTTTCTAGAAAAGAGACTTCTCTTGCTCTCTCTCTCTACCTCTTTGTCTCTTTTCTTGTAATTTACTTGTGGAGGAAGTTCGGTTTTGTTGTTAGAAGTTTTTAGATTCTGAAATTTGCAGATTTTTCCCTTTGTTTTGTGTCAAGTGTCCCTCTCTCCTTTCGAGTTCCTGTACTCTGATAATGATAGTCAACTTGATTAGATTCCAAATCAAATCTGGGGGCAGGGTATGTAAGGGTGGTGGTTTCTATTTTCAGGAGGAAGCATATAATGTTTGTCTTTTTTTTGTGTGTGTGTGCCGAGGCTTGAACTCACGAGTGTGCGCTTGCAAGGCAGGTGCTTATGCCACTGAGCTAAATCCCCGGCCGTTTGTCTTCTTTTTTATAGCTTCTCTAATTTAAGTGACTCTCCGGGCAGGAAGTGGAGATGCAGTGAAGTTGATTCTGAGGTTTTTGGTTCCAAGCCATCTCTCCCTATTGTCTTCTGATAGTAATCAGGCAGTGATGTATGGAAAGCAGCCATGAAGATGGAGGCTGAGCATAGGGGTGTCCTAGACACTCCCTGGAGCAGGGAGCCAGCAGGCATCTGTTGCCGTGACCCAGAAGGCAGTGCCAGTGGTGATTCTGGCATCTTAGTCACTTTTCTTATTCCTAAGACACAATACCTGACATAAACTAAAGGAGGAGAGGTTTATTTTGCCCACAGCTTTTAGAAGATTCTGTGGCTCCATGACAGGAAGGACATGGCGGGAAGATCTTTAGGTTTCTGTGATTTTTGAATGTACAACTGCACTCTGGGGGGAATAAGGGCTGGGGATTTACCTCAGTGGCATAAGTGCCTGCCTGGCAAATGCAAGGTCTTGAGTTTGATCCTTGGACAAAAAAAAAAAAAAAAAAAAGAAAGAAGGAAATAGAATTACCCAGAGCTGTTAACAGATAATTTTGATGACTTAAGAATTTATTTCTTTGCAATACCTCCTTTTTATTTTTTATTTTATTTTAAAGAGGATAAAACCAAGGAAAATAAAACAGAATAAAATCAATCAAAATAAATCAGTATAAAGTGATACAGGACTTTAAATTCTTACAAAATCAACAATAGTTATTATAATGCCTTTTGTTGTCTTCAAAATAGCTGCAGATACCTTTGGACATAGCAAAAATCAAACAGAATAGAATAGAAACAATAAAAATAAAACAATGAATGCAATAAAGGACTTCAAAACAAGACACTAGTAAGTCCAAAATGGCTACCATAGTATGTCTTGCTATCTTTTAAATAGCTGCTCATGTCATCAGGTTTAACATAATGAAACAAAACAAAAGAGAACAAAACCCAACCCAACAAAACAATGAAAATGATATGGTTTCCTGGCAAGGACTGCTTCCTGATGAGGCCTTGGTCTCTCCCTCCACAGTCCACAAATGGCGCTGACTCATGGAGAGAGGCTTGGGTCTGGCTGTCCCAACTTCGGCAGCAGCCCACACATGGTGCTCCAGTGCCTCCTTTTCAAACAAGAATTGGAGATGGAAAGTTTTTCCTTTTTAAATAAATAATCTTTTAAAAATAAAGATAATAGCATCACATGTTTGTTACACACACACACACACACACACACACACACACACACACACATACTCCATCCCAGAGATATCTGAAAGCAAATCTGCTCAGTCCATTTAACTACAGTTTTGGTAGTAGCAGGAAAAGGGGATTACTAGGAACTGGCTGATGCTTACCTGTTAGGTGTTTCAGTTTCTCTTGAACATGTATTCTATTTGCAATTAGGGAAAAACCCAACCAACCAAGCAAACAAAAAAATAATACAAGCTGGGCATGGTAGTGCATTCCTGAAATCCCAGCACGAGGAGGCTGATGCAGGAGGATCATCAAAATTTTGAGGCCTGCTTGGGCTATGTAGTGAGTTCCAGACCAGCCTAAACTACATAGCAATGCCCTATCCGAAAAATCAAAAACAAATAATACACAAACAAAAACCAATGTGATTTAAAATCGCTATAATAAAATCATTAGATATCATTTTACAACTGGGTTTTTCACTTAATAATATATCTTGGAAGGTGTAACAGTTCTGTAGATATTTAGAATGGCTATCATAATTCCAGCTATTATGTACATACTGCTTAGAAATTATAATGATGAAAGTAAAGAAAAATCCCAAAATAATATTTATTGATTAATCATTGGTAGGTTTGCATAGTTTGTTAGTACAAATAGTTGGTATGCTGCTTAGTTCTCAGCAGCCAGAGGATCTAAGTCTTAATCCTGTGTTAAGTTTGTCCTTCCTGTAGCCACTCCCTGGATTTGGCCCAACAGGCCACCATCCAGAAAGTCCTGCAACATATGGACTTTTTCAGGAAGCCATTTCTATCATGGACAGAGTCCTACACAGTAGTTTGCTTTCTTTATTTAAAAAAGAAAAAAAAGTATCAAGAAGAGCTGTGACAAATCTATTTGTCTTATTAATCGTGTGCCTGAGTGCTCAGAACTGGAAATAAGTTCCGTGCGTTCAGTAAAGCAAAAAGCAGAGTCCTTGCCCTGAAGTTCCTAAATACTCTTTTAATAACCCAGTGCTGAAATGAAACTCCCTTAACTAAGATGGTATTTTTGATGACTGTGAAACTTTACCTCCCTCATCCCCCCATTACCTGCTTGTGGGATGGGCTTGGAGCAAGGCTGCAGCCAGGGACTGATCGCTGGGTTTCTGCATGCATCTGCATATTTCCTCAAATGCAGACCACAGGCCACAATGCAATTAAATGCCCACACCACCAGGTTTGGTTTCTGAATCCAGTACCTCTCCCTAGGCCTGACTTGCATGCTAAAGACTGAGCTGAACACATGCTATCAATACATAATCTGTTTACCTGTCATTCGCACCCCTCCTGAGTATATGATTTTAAAGGCTTCATAGTAGATATGGAACTTACAATATAATTATAAAAACCTACTAATAATTAGCAAAACAAAAACCACTCCAGAAACTGAGTTCATGCAAACATATTTCTGCCAGCTTGGATTTTACACTGACACATTTCCGGCAGTAGTGTTCCCAGACAGAGTGCCATTCACAGATATCTGCCAAGCCTGGTCAAAACACAGCAGCCCAAGAATAAGAGTTAGCATATAAAGTGAGGGTGGACTGAGCAACAATCTTCTCCCCAGGGCTTTCTTTTATCAGCCGACCCTGCCTGAAGAATAGAGCCCAGTGCTTTTATGTTTCAAGAGTACCATATGGCGTGATATGAGTGCACTTTAATGACTTATTAGCATATTCTTCCAACTAGGCTTTCCTAGTTAAACCAGCTTGGCAAAATCTGAATTTTAAAATATTTGCATGAAACGTCCTGGAATAAACAAGGCTGGGCCATTTGTTTGCTTTTCCGAGTAGACGACAGAGAAGCCATTGGTCTTTCATGACAAGGCTCATGAGAAACACCAGGCTGGCCACCTCCTCTCCCCTCTTCCCGACGGCGGAGGCTTGTGGGGGTGTCTGCAGCACATTCTGGTGATTTGTCTCCTCGTGGCATGAGGGGACCACTCTGCCTAGAGTCTGTGCTTTTCATAGTGCTTTCCTGACCTCAATCCTTCCTTTGTGGGGAACGGAGGGAGTCTGTAGCTGAGAGCTGGTCACCTGCCTGCCTCATTAAAGCTCTGAAGCACCAGATCAGGACTGGGGATGTCCATGCGGTTTGGCTAGAGAGAGATGTGGAGTTGAGGCCAAGCTGTGTTTCCACAGGCACTGCTCAAATAAAAGTGGGACGGAGGAGGAAAAGAGGATGCAGACATCCTGCTCCCTAGAGAAAGTCGGCCTCTCTGTCTACCTCACGTGCACTCTAGGGTTTATTTTTATTTTCAGGTTTGTTGAGTTTGATGTCTGTCTTTTCTCTCTGCTAAGTCAGTTCCTGGGACCTTTTGTGGATCCAGGATGTTCTCGACGCAGGTTGCCAGGGACGATGCATGTTGAAAGGACTATCTTGGTGACTCCACAACAAGGCTGCCTTCTCATGTCTAGTACAACTAGGATAATATACGTGTATGAGTATTAATTTTACTTTTAAAAATTTTTCTACCTTATGACAGAGACTGCTATAAACTATCTTTCTGGTTATTTTTAAGTTAGAGACATCTATGTGACAATATCATGACCAATGAGACATAAGTGGATATCTGTTGAATAGAGTTTCTGCAAAGTTTTTATTCTTCTGGTTTAAAAAAAGGAGACAAATTTAGTTGGCTTATGCCTTCCCCTTACTTCACTTCCTTCTTGTGTGGAATGAGATGAAATGGTTGGAGCTGCTGCAGCTATCCTGCAATCATGTGATAATAAATAGGCTAGAAGCCAACACACTAAATAAAATGAAACAAAGAATCTCCATGTGTTAAAGACACTGTTACTCAGATTTTTCACAACCCTACCTCACAGATTAGGAAACAGGAGCTAGAGTGGCTGAGTGAACTTGTTCAAGATGAAACAAATAAGTCTTCTAATTTCAAATACTGTGCTCTTTATACTGTAAGTCAAAAAGCAGTATTTCTTATTGTTATTATACTCTTCTAAATGCCAGACCTTAAAGTAATATTTTTGTGTGTGGATTACTTTATTTAAGTTTTATAAAGCCTGTGAGGTTATGGGATGGACTGAATTGTGTCTCCCCCAAATCCATACTGAAGCTAGAACTTCCAATATGACTATATTTGGAGATAAGGCCCTTAGGAGGTGATTAAGATTAAATAGTGCCACAAGGGTGGGGCCTTAACCTGATAGGATTAGGATTTTATAAGAAGAGACCCCCCTGCCCCCTCCAAGGGCATAGTCTGATGCAGACACCTATAGGCCAGGAAGAGAACCTTCCCAGAACTTGAATTTCCAGCCACTGTCACTGTAAGAAATAACTGCTGTTTAAAATATCTCATCTCTATGTTAAGCAGCCTGTGACAAGTAGGCACTGTCATTATGCCTCTTTGGGAGATGAAGACACTGAAGCTCAGAAAGATGAAGTATTTTCAAAGCCACAGAGCTAATAAATGGCACTTTCCCTTTCTTCAAGAGATGATATGTCTCTGGCCAGTCTATGGACAGTCGTGTTAGTAAGTTCATAGCAGATTATTTCCGTCTCTAAAAATGGAATAATACTTTAGAACAGGGCTTGTAAGCTTTTCTTGGGAAGAGTTAGACACTAAATAACTTAGGACTTCTGGGCTGTATGGTCATTGCTACAACTATCAGCTCTGTGCCATGATAGCAGCCATGGGCAATGCATGGATGAACAGGTGTGCCTGTGACCAGGTAAAGGCTTCTTTTGCAAAGTTAGGTGGTGGGGAACCAGAAATATATCTCAGTGGCACTGTGCCTCCCTGGCAAGCTCAAGGTCCTGAGTTCAATTCCTGATACCAAAAAAAAAAAAAAAAAAAAAAAAAAAAATCAGGTGGTGGACTGGAGTTGGCCCATAGCCTGGGTCACTTTTTGACAACTACTATTGTAAAACAATGTTAAAATGACAACTCGTCCTGATTGAGCTGTAATGGGTTTGAGTTCTACTGCATGACTGTGGGTAAATCCTATACCCTGGGACTTTTCAGAGGTGGAATGGTGATACTGGCCATGCCAGCCCGGCAGAGGCGTGGTCAGGATCATGGAAGGTGCTAGATGTGGAAGGGCTCCTGAGAAGAGCGAGTGCTTATGCAGGAGGACTTTGATACTGGCATCATTTGATGCGATATCTTTGATTGGAAGGTGAAAATCAGCCAAGGCTAACTTGGGCCTCTGAGGAAGCCCCGCCCCACAGGTGCCCCTTGGTCCACAGCCTCGTTAGATCTGGAGTGGAGCAGCCCTGGGAAGATGATTCCAGGATCCCCGTGGGAAGAGATTTCTGTGGGGTTTTTTTTTTTTTTTTGGTACCAAGGATCGAACTCATGACCTCGAGCTTGCCAGGTAGGCGCTTAAGCCACTGAGCTAAATCCCCGGCCCAATTTCTGTGGTTTTGAGCCATGGCATCAGGGACTGAGCTGCTCATCTATGTCAGGGAGGATATATTAGTCAGTTTCTCATTGCTGGACACAATACCTGACACCCCCAGTTTAAAGAAGTTTATTTGGCTTTTAGTTTCCAGTGGGTTCAGTCCATGGTTGGTGGGCACCCCTAAGGCAGAAAGGACTCAGTGTCCATAGCAGCCAGGACAGAGAGTGAGAAGGGAGGAGTGAAGGACAAGAATCCAGCCTTCTATCAGCACATTCAGCTGTGAACTCATCAGTGGACAAATCCTCTGATGAGCATAACACCTCTGTAACCCAATCACCTTCCAGAGACTTTGGGGGATATTTTAGATCTAAAGAGGGGTTCGTAGGGGTAATGCCATTCAGGAAACAGGGGGTGGCTTGCCTCTCTGCGTGGCATGATCACACAGTGAACTGACTATGCCTTCTCACTCATGCCTTAGGAACCAGAGCTGTGTCTGTCCTTTCCTGTCTTCTCTTTGTTTTTGCTTCCTGAAAGAATCATTTACTTCTTAAAGAAAGATCATAGAGGCTGTTTCTGGACTCTGAGAAATTTTTTGATTTCTGAAAACTTTAGAAAACCAACTTTAAAACAGAGAAGAGGGCAGTAGATAATCCTTGAAAATGTGCCTTGTGGGTTGAAAGGGCCTCTTCTCCCTCTTCCTTTTCTGCTCCTTCCCCTTCCTCCTCCTCCTTTTTTTTTTCTCTTTTTCCTCCCCATTTTCTTCCTTCTCCTTCTTTTTCCCTCTCCCTTCTCTCTCTGTCTTCCAGGGTGCTGGGGCTTTAACTGAGGACCATCCCACTGAGCTACAAAGTCAGCCCTTTCATTTTGCTTTATTTTGAGACAGGATCTGCATGACTAAGTTGCCAAGTTGGACTCAAACTTGCAGCCCTTCTGCCTCAGTCTTCCAGAGTGCTGGGATTACAGGCCTGCCCCCCCCAACACGTGACTTCAAGGGTCCCCTTTTAAATATTGCTGAAACTTGTTCCAGTGCCCTTTTGAAAGTAACCTCTCCCACCAGGTGCCATGGGCCTGGCCTTGTCCATCCTGATTGCCGGGGAGTCCAAGCATATGCTTTGCTCCCAGTTCTGCACCCCAGGATCCATGCTCATCATCTGCTTCCTCCTTGGACACCCATACTTCTCTCTTGTTAACTCTTTTCTCCTCGGAGGGAGAGTTTGAATGTAAGACCTTTCAGAAGCCCACCCCACAAGCCACCAAGCATTCTCTCCCTTTCCCTCAGTCCTTCCAAGTTCTGTATCTATTTTTAACCCTGAGATTGTTATCATTTTACTCATCTGTGTTTCTCAGTTTCTTATACACAGTAGGTGCTTAATAAAACCAACTGAATACCAAAGGAAAGCAACGAGAAGGAGTGGGCACCAGTAATTTGGAGGGAGAGAGCCATTCCAATTGCTCCCTTGAGAGCCAGGCAAGGTACCTGGCTTGTGAGATGGTGCTTTGTGAGCTAGCTGTCATTGGCATCACTTCCTCAAGGTCACTTGGTGGTGGAGGTAGCCTTCATCCCATTTGTGTGCTTCCTAAAGACACAGATACGAGCAATGAAGAAGGGATTTGAGGGCAAATCTTATCTGTGATGCTCTTTTATCTCCAAATAGAATTGAGTCTTCTCTGAGTTAGGAGATTCTGTTTCTAGCAGTGTCCTCATGGACCTCTATTTTTATGTTCTAGCCCAAGACCCAGGCTTTGTTAGAGTGTCAGAGTGGCATGGTCTCATCTCTGAAATCTGCTCGTGACCAGCCGCATCTCCAGCCCAGATCACCTCCTCTACATTTTCCGGTGCGCTCCACCCAATGGCTTCCCTGTCAGGACCCTGGTCTGCTGCATGTCATCATCTTCTTAGCCCCATTTTCTATGGTAACAAGGTCAAGGGACAGCAACACCTGTCAAATCTTGGAGGCTTAATGTGCCTAATTAACTCTCGTAAGCCACAGACAGGAGCCTGCACTATTTATGGCACGAAGAAGTGAGAAAATGTCCCCTACTACGGGTATCAGGTAACTAATGCAATTCTGCCAAAGTTTGGTTGTGAAACACGAAGCCTCTGAAACGCATTGGTGTTAAGTGCACACCAAATATTCAATCCAGACATGTCGTGCTTGAACTATTCTGGGGCTCATAAACCTTTCATCAGAATCAGAGGTGAAATATTTGGCCTTATTTGTAAGTCCCATATTTCTAAAGACCTTGGGGGCTCATTTAGTATTCCCAGCAGAAGGTCACAAGGTGGCTTTTCAAGGCTTCTGGTTTAGTGGATCTGATGACTTTAAGCAGGAGATACTTTCCAGGATTTTCCAGAAACCAGAACCTCACTTCTCTTGCACACAGCCCACTCTATGCCTCCCCTCTCCCTGACTGCCCCCCTCAAGTAACCCCTAAACACAAACCCCTTGTACAGCTGCCTGTACAGAGCCCTTAAGTTTTCTGGCCACAACACTGAAACTTTTATTTAATATTAGAGAAGGAGCTGGCTGCTTTTTAGAGAATCTGTATTACAAAAGGCTCAATTTTGAAAGCTGTGCTTTTATTAGCAGAGAGGAGGGCACTTAATTTCACAGAGGCCTGAATTCTAAGTGTTGAGGGGCCTTTGAAACCATTTAGCTTACTCTTCATTTCACAGATGAAGTGACTGAGACCCAGAGGGCAAAGGGGACCAGCCCAAGAGCATGTAGCTGGTTCATGGCAGAGTGGCACTGTCCCATACTCACTCCTCAGCGAGTTCCCTAGCTGTTCTTTGCCTCAGTTGCATCATAGAGATTCTGAGGCTTGAGAGATAAATCAGCCATGAACGATTAGTACATTGTCTGGGCAGGGTAAAAATTAGCTACTGACGTCCCTGACATTATTATAGGTACTGCCAAAGTGAGCACATGTTCCTGTCTTGATTAGGATCCAGACCTAAGGATCACTTTATTTGTACCTAGCTCTGTGCTTTTGTCTGCAGTTGATCCAAATCTGGGCCACAGAAGCTGCCTTACTCTGGATGCTATGCTGTCGGTGCAGCTGTGATTGTCTTCGTTCCCCAACATTCCTGGCCGCCAGGAACCCCATGAACAAAATATCACATCAAGTGGTTCCTAAATTCCTGTTATCACATAAGTCAAGAAATTAATTTTGAGGGGCTGGGGATATAGCTCAGTGGCATAAGCGCCTGCCTAGCAAATGCAAGGTTGTGATTCCCAGTACAATAATAATAATAATAATAATAATAATTTCAAAAACAAAGGTGAATCTGTTTTTCTCACTAAAAAGCTGTGCACTTCAAATCACAGAGGAGCCATTTCAATGGTGTTTGGACAACCCGGGGCCATATGCGCAAGTGTTGCTTCTTACCTGCTGACTTCGCTACCTGGAAGGCCCTCTCCTGAAGCAGTCTTTCGTAAAGGCAGTGACTCAGATCAGGCCTCTTGGAGAGAAACTGAGACACTCAGAGGTTACAGAACACTTCAGTGTGTTCTCCAACGTAGCCAAGCAGGGTCCTGCCCCAGCACAGGGCCCTGCAGTGCACCACACCATCACATCCACAGGTCACTCACCGCTGCTGGCAAGCCAACCAGGCAGCGATCCAAAACAGGGCCAAAGATGTGAAGGAGCCTTCCTGTCCACTCTCACAGCAGGCAGGTTGAGGACGGATTACAGGCAACTTCATAGACACAATGGGTTATCAGCTGTTGGTTGCTACAGCAAATACTTGAGATAATCAACTTATAAAGAGAAAAGGCTCATTTTGGCCCCTGGTTTTGGAGCGTTCAGTCTGAGGGTGAGGGGGGCATTGCTTTTGGGTCAGTTGCAAGGCAGCACATCATGATGAGAGCATGTGGCAAGGCAAAGCCACTCACCTCATGGCAGCCAGGAAGAGAAAAGGAGGAAAAGGAAGGGGCTGGGTTCCCACTACCCCTGTGAGGAGCACACCCCTCATGAACTGAAGACTTCCTACAAGACCCTACATCTAAGGATTCTACCGCTTCCCAAATGCATACCTTTGGGACTAAGCCTTTAACATATGGTCTTTTGGGAGAACATTTAAGGTCCAAACTACAGCATACAATTAACCCTCCCCATCTATTCCTTTCCTGCCCCGCTATGCTATGTCAGGTAGATACTGTCACCAAGGACTAGGACATACTTTTCCATTGAATGTCTCTGTGTTTCAGTGATAATTGTGTATACCTATACATAATATGGAAAATTATTTTGGGTGTTTATCTGTGATAATGATGCATAAATGGTATGCTCAGTGAATTGTTTTACAGCTTATAAAATTCTATGATTCTCTTTTATTCACATTGCTTTATGTAAATATAGTTCATTTTAACATCTATATAACATTCTATATGGTATTTAATACATAATTATACTATAGGTTATTTTTCATTTCCCCTGTGGATAAAGTGTCCTTATGAGCTTTTGTTCATGTCTCGTTGGCTGCACAGGTACGAGTTTCTTTAGGTACTGCAAATGCCTGAGAGCAAAACTGTGAGGCACATACACTGTTAGGCTTCATAATATTGCCTAAATGCTCTTCAAAATGAAGGTGTCTGGTACTCTCCTGGGTAAGAGTTTATTTTGCTCCCTATCCATACCAACTGCTAGTATTCTGAAACCTTAAAATTCTGCATTTCAGTTGTTATACATTGGGTTTCTTCTTCATGAATTTAACAGTCATTTTTTGGTTTATAATTCTTTTTTTTTTTAATTTTATTTAAAGAGAAAAAAAAGCAATACAGAAAAACGGGTAGACAATACAAAACCTCAAAAAAAAAAAAAAACCATAAATCACTAGTTGACAAACCACATAGTGTCCTCCCAGAAATAGCTGTTCATGTTACAAAATTAAGTCATAAAAACTGAACACACAGTGAGGCTGCAAACAGTTACAAAAAAACAGGATGGAATAAAGCCAATTGAGACAGTACAGTGAAATTGGCACAGAACATCGCAGCAGGTCACCAGGACAACAGTAACAGGCAACGTTGTATACCTCGTTGTCTTCACAATAGTTGTTCTTCTACTAGGTACAGCAAAATCAAAGAAATACACATTATAGAACACATCAACACAGAGTATTGAATAGAGCAACACCGTTAATCAGGACAAAGCAAAACAGCGATAAAAATATCTGCCTTCAGAGATAGTAGAAGGAAACTCCCCCGACTTGCTGTACCAAATATG
>PVJX010025029.1:0-27406 GCA_004027295.1 Dolichotis patagonum | reverse complement strand
TAAGAGATATGGTGTTAGCTACTTTTGATGTCCAGTTGACTTAATGTAAAGTACTGTGTTGCCTATGTTGTCCTGTTCTGATCTGCTCTGTACTGCCCCCTTTTGTTTTATTGTCTTTCAAATAAAAAAAAAAATAGAAGGATGTGAAGGGAATCTGGCTGCTACCTCTGCCCCCCACTGATGCCTAAGCTTGACATGGCTGTTTCGCCTTGGGTTGCTGCTTTTTTTCCCCCTCTTTGTTTCTGTGGAAGTTATTGATGTGATAAATAGGTGCAATCTTCTTCACACACAGTGTTTAGTCAAAACCCATTAAATGCTTTTTAAACATGTAAAAAAAAAATGGTACTAGAAAAATTGGCTATCCATATGCAGAAGACTAAAACTAGACCCATGCCTATCACCCACCATGTACTAAACTAAAATCTAAATGGGTCAAAGATCTAAAACAGAAATACTTATTAAACACTTATTAAAACAGAAATGCTAAATCTGTTGGAAGACAAAGTAGGTAAAAATCTTGAAGACATAGGGGTAGGTAGAGAATTCATGAACAAGAACCAAACCACATGGGAAATACTTCTGAGAATCAACAACTGGAATCACATCTCATTAAAGAGTTTCTGCATGTTGAAAGAGATTTCCAGCAGAGTGAAAAGAAAACCCACAAATTGGGAAAAAAATCTTAGTGAACTGTCCCTCAGACAAAGGACTTCTGTCTAGAACTTATAAAGAATTTAAAAAAAAATCAGACCTTCGAAATTCAAAGACCCAATCCAAAAATGGGCATCTGAAATGAATACACAGTTCTCAGATGAAGAAATACGAATGGCAAATAAATATATGAAAAAAATGTTCATCACCATTAGTCATGAGAGAAATGCAAATTAAAACCACACTGAGATTCCATCTCACTCCAGAAAGAATGGCCAAGATAGAAAACACTACCAACAACAAGTGTTGGAGAGGCTGTGGGGAAAAAGGAACACTTCTGCACTCTTGGTGGGAGTGTAGACTAGTGCAGCCACTGTGGAGTTCAGTCTGGAGATTCCTCAAAAAGCTGGGTTTGGAGGTCCCATTTGACCCAGCTATTCCACTTCTAGGCATGTTCCCAGAAGAACTGAAAACATCATGCCACAGTGATATATGTGCGCCCATGTTTATAGCAGCACAATTTGTAATAGCCAGATCTTGGAAACAACCTAGTGCCCATCAACTGAGGAATAGATAAAAAAAATTGTGGGATTTTTATACAATGGAGTACTACTCAGCTATAAAGAATGATCACATTTAGATATTTATAAATAAATGGACATACTCATAAGTGAAATAAACCAAACTCACATGTGTAAATACCATAGTCTCCCTAGTATGAGAATCGGTAAGAGTACATAAGATTTTATGGTAATCATGATTCCCCATTACATATCTTTGAAGCCTTTTAATGTTTTCATTCATCAGTTGGAATGGTTTTATTCTGTTTTGTTTGACTTTATTATGTGTGATGTTATGAACAGCTGTTTTGAAGAAAACAAAACATTATGGCAGCCACTGCTGATTTAATATCATCTTGCTTTGAAGTCCTACCATGCTTTTATTCTTCTATTATCATTAGTTCTGTTATGTTGTGTCTTATTGGGATTTTAATATATGTGATAGTATAAAAAAAATTTTATGGAAAATGAGATATTATAGTAGCCATTGATCATTTTCTGTTATTTGGTTCAGAATACCCTGTAATTCTTTCATTCTTTTGAATGGTTTTATGCTATTTTGTTATATTTTATATTATTGTATTTGCAACTATGCTCAACTATAGCAAAGAAAGAGATATTATGATAGCTACTGTTAATTTCCGGTTGTCTTGTTGTAAAGTGCTGTGTTGCTTATGCTGTTCTGTTCTGATCTGCTTTGTTCTGTTCTCTTTTGTTTTATTCTCCTTAAAATAAAAAAAATTTAAAAATTACAAAAAAAGATGTGGTATTTTTATACAGTGTAATACTACTCAGCTATAAAGAATGATCACATTGAAATATTTATAAATAAATGGATGCAACTTGAGACCATATTAATAGTGAAATAAATTGAACTCACATGTGTAATTACCATACTGTCTCCCTAAGGTAAAAAAAATGAAAGAGTTAATAAGATTCAAAATCTATAATAAATATTGTGAGAAGATAAGAAACTGCTCAAAGGGGAAAAATAATAAGGATGAGGAAAAGGATAAAAGAAGGGAAAAGAAAAAAGATATAAATTTGTGGTTTTTGTGGGTATATATATAATATATATGATAGCTAAGATGATTATACTACTAATTCTATTAGTTCTTGGAAAAGTACAGTTAATACTCATATCATGAGATCAATTTTGCATGTCTATATCTGGTAACCTAAGCAACTCTTTTGAAGATAACAATATGCAATATAACAACCATTGTTACATTCTTATCATCTTGTTCTCAAGCCTATATTGTTATTGTTTTGAGTTTTTATTGTTGTTGTTTGTTCATCTCTTTTTTGTTTTTCTTGCCTGTGTTTTACCCCCTCTTAAAATAAAATTTTAAAAAATATAAGACAGGGAAAATGAAATTGCCATTGTCTTTAGAGATTTAGTACACTTTAAGGAGATGTATTTGGGTATTAATTTGTCAAGGAGTGAAATGAGTTGGTTGAGCTCGTCCACTTTATTAGCTTGGAAGTTGCCTAGGGGATTAGCAAAATACACCTGGGGATGTGTCTGGGTGGTTCATGGAGGCGTAACCTGGGGTGCATATCTGGCCTCTTGCCCTTTCCTCTAGAACACTGTCCCCCTGTTCTGCTTCCTGACCACCATTAACTAAGCAGTTTTGCCATTACGCTCTTGCCTTCGAGACAGCCAGTCAGGGAATGACTTCTCTGATTCCACCAGCCAAATAAACTCTCCTTCTTTACATGTGGACATCAGGTAATTTATCCCAGCAACAGGAATGCCAACAAATACAATGTTAGATATATCCCGCACAAATCTTTATCTATTTAGAGCATGTTACATCAGTCCTTAACATCATAAATCTTAAAACCCAAACAGCTAAGAAAAAATAAATTAATATATTCTTGGGTGAATCATATGTTCTGAATCAATAAAAAAAATAACATCATTCAATCTAAAATATAAAGAACCAGGCAGGCCACAAGTGTCAGAAATATAGCCTATTAAATTTGAATTCAGGACTGGCAATTATATTGAATAACAGACCACTTGTAGCCATTTAATGATTAAATCTACAATTTAATGTAACTAAAAAATGAAGTAGCTTCTCCATGAGCCCTTGCCAAAGTGAAACAAGAGCACATACTATGGGAAAATCTGATAAACAACAATCTGTTATATGATTAAGAAGTCAGTGATATGGAACTTTCCAAAACTGTTCACCTGATAGATTAACTGGCTGAGAATCCAACATATTACCAGAGAAAGTTACCATAGTCAGGAAGCAGAATACATGCATCCACACTCAAACAGACAAAAGATGGGAGGAGATCAAGCAAAAGCACAAAATATAGAGAAATTTTGCCATAAAACTGGTTGAAGGTGTTTTGGAGTATGTCTTACTTTCTCATTACTGAGTCAAAATAAACAACACCCAAAGTTAAAAAAGGAAAGATTTACTTCAGCTCATAGTTTATAGAGGTTTCAATCCATAGTCAGATGGCTACCTGGCAGGGTAGCATGGCAGAGAAGCAGTCCATGGCAAAGCATGCCAGAGGCAGCAAACCGGGAACTTGCCTTTCTGTTTTATCCCATTCAGGTATACCTTTTGGGTGATATCACTCACACCCAGTGTCTTATTTCTTCAGTAAATCTATACAGTCACATCCAGAACTATGCTGATTACAACCAATGGACTAATTTAGTAGTATATGCTTTCAATCCCAGTATCAAACACCCTAGATCCAACCAACTCTGAAAAACTCTACCAACGAGTTCGTGTGGCTTTGGGGGTATCCAGATGCAAATCATAACAAAGTCATAGAACTCAAGGTATATCTACACAAAGATGAAACAGCATTTCTGTTTGATGAACTCTGTTGTTTTCCAGGATTCTATGCATAAAGAATCTACTCTGTGCACAAGTCAACCATACCTGCTGATGTAAAGTACTGCACAGCCTCTCGTGCAGGGCCATGGAACATTATTTTTCCCGAGGCCAGTAATGTGAGGCTATCAAACAACTCGAAGATGGAATACCGAGGCTGATGAATGGAGAAGATGATTATTCGTCCCTGCCTGGACATCCTAAGTTAGAAGAGAAAACAATAAATCATTAAGTAACTGAATCTTACACTTCTTGACAAAATATTTTATTCCTGACATTAGAATGTCTGCTCCCAGTTTGCCTTGATTTTCTCTTACTAACTTCTCATCTCACATTATTCACTTGATATGTGGGAAACCTAAGTTCAGTGCTTTTCTTAAAAGGACTTGGGTGGGTATCTTAAAGGATGGTGCGAGAAGACAGTACAATGTGTATGACAATGCAGATTCCTGGGTAGTCCTCTCTGACACTAGCCTAGAATCTCTAGATACAGAAAGACCATATTATGAATACGTTTCTCAGGTAATCTATAAGTATACTCAAGTTTGAGAACTAGTTAGGTAATAAATACTGAAAGCATAGTTATGTGTCCAATTCTCATAGATCAGTTAATTCTTCTGACCCTTTAGAATTGGTTTTCATTCTTCTGTCTGACAATACAATTAACATTACTAAACACCATTTTAGAGATAAACTCATTTAAATTTTCACAATGTTATTGTAATGCAATTCCAATATTACTATTTTATTTTATTTTATTTTATTTTATTATTTTATTTTATTTTAACAAAAAGCTTACAGATCAAGCAATTGGCCATGGGTTCACAGTTACCAAGGGGCAATATCAGGATTTGATTTCATTGTCAATTTCCATGACAGAAATGGTGCTAAAGTATATTTTCACAGGACTTATTACTTAAAAGAAAAAGAAACAAAGGCCAAAATTGGTGTCTAAAATTGTCATTAAAACATTTTATTAGAACAATCATTTCAATTTAAACATTTGATAAGCACCTACTATGTTCCATCAATTTTTCAATTCTGTTCCACTTCAAAGAGAAGTAAGCCAGAAGATCAATAACTTCAACAAAATGTAAAACAAAAATTAGTATGGAAATTCTTCAAAAACCTAAAACTGGAAAGTTCATTTGACCCAACTGCTCTCCATCTAGATACCTTCCTAAAAGAATTAAAGACATCACATTGCAGTGATACATGCAAATCTATGTTTATAGCAGTACACTTCAGAACAGCTAAATGTTGGAAGTGGACCATATAACCACTAACAGATAAATGAATAAAGAAGATGTGCTGTTTACACAGAATGGAGTATGTTCTGCCACAATGAAAGATAAACTTGAGTCATCTGTAGGAAAATGCATGCCTTTGGGATCATAATATTAAGTGAAATAAATCATGCATACAAGCTTAAATATGACATGGTTTCTCTTATATGAGAATCCAGAGTAAAAACAAAGAGAACAATAAAATATAGGTAAGAGGAAATAGGAAGTTAGTTCATTCTTAGAGGAGAGGGAGATTCAGAGATGGAGGGCTGGGGAAGGAGAGAAGAGATAATGGGTGGCAAAAAGGGAATTGGGATGTGTGAACTCCACACAGGAAATGTAAACATGTACTGCAAACATGTACAAAAAAGAAAAAAGGAAGGAAATCAAGAGATGAGATGAGGAGGGAAAAGAAGGGAAAGAGGATGAGAAAAAGAATGAGAATGTGTTATGCACATGTACCAACTTTACACATGCAATTTAAACATATATTGTACTCAAGTACTAAAAAACTAAAACTAAAAAAAAATACGGTATTAGAAATATTATGAACCTGTGGGCTTTTAATATATACAAGCTGGTAGAAACAGCAACACTTACAGAGGTATGATTTTTGTGGAACTTATTTCTGTTGGAGATATATGCTGGGGACATAGTACAATGATAGAAGGGGTGGTAAGCAGACATGAAGCTCTGAGTTCCTGAGCTGAGCCACACACACACACACACACACACACACACACCCACGTTGTTGGGTTCTAGTAAGGATCTAGAAGCAACTGTACCCAGTAGCAGTGGCAGTGAGCACATTGATCTACCAGATTTTGGTTTCTAAATACTATTCTAGTGATATGAGAAGAAACCAGGGCTCCTGCAGAAATGCTGACACAGGAAAAGTACAAGATGAGTCTAGAACATCATAGTGATTATAAAGTAAAGAAATGCTAGAGGAATATCAGGGAGATGTCAAAAGAATGCAAAAACCACATTGAACATTGGCCAAGGTGAAGTTAATTCAGTCACTAAAGAGTGACAAATAACAAACTATAGCCCACTGCACAAAATGGGGCATAGGGAAGCTGAGAAGCATCTTCTATCCACAGAAAGTCAACTATCACTAGTTCACCACAAGGGCAGGAGCTACTAGCACAGGCTAACCCTTGTGGGAAGGATTTGAAGAAGATAATGTTGAATTAATAGCCTATTACCTCACTCATAAGTGCTAATCAGTTCCAATGGGGAACAATAGTAATGTCAGAGCCAAGAAAGAAAGCAGGGAACACCAACAAGATCAGATGATAAAGGTTCATACCATCACGGATGGGAGTGTGCTACAGAAGAACACGACAGTGTCGTATGGCCTGAATCTGGCCATGAACTCTGGGCTGTACACAGGCCGAGACTCATGGAATGTTCTAAGACTCCAAGGACTTGTTGGACAGGACGAAACTGGGGAACTGTTTCAGAGTAGGAAAACCAAAAGGACAATGACAACAGCAACAACCACAAAACATTTTCCTGGAGGGGATCCAGGGAAAACGAGACAGAAATGCTGCAGTGAGAGTGCTGGTGACATCAGACTGCAGCCTGCAGTTTGAAGGGTGCTGAAACCCTGGGAGTGGTCAACTTCCTCATTGGGCGGGTGGGACAGTGCACTGTCCTTGCTTCTTGGAGTTACATGCAGCGGTTTTTAGGGGTAATGGGACATGGAAAAAGCATGTAGTGAGATCCAAGAGGAAAGAAGAGGCAGAAAATGGAGTAAAGGGTAGTGACTGGAAAATCTAGATAAGGGGAATGGGATTTTCGTTGTAGTGTTTATTCTTGAAGCTTTTCTGGCAATTTTAAGATTAGTTTTAAAGAAGACTTACAAAATTTAGCTTTTGAAATTTTTCCTATAAATGTCCCTGTCACAGATTATTTCTTAATTAAAGGAAATGTTATTCCTTTTACTTAATTCTTCTATTTGTTCAGGCCCCAAGTCTTAGAAATCATTGTTGCAAGCATCACACCACGGGTCCCATTCCTGAGCTGATCCTGCTGGCTCTTTCTTGAGAACAGATCCAGAATTCACCCACTCACCACCTCAGCACTCACCACAACCAGCCGAGTCAAGGCACCATCACAGCTCACCAGCCTGCTTCCTGGCATCCTCAGACTCTCCGCTGCCCAACTCTACAGCCTCTCCACAGCTGCCTGTGCTCTGTTCTAGCACTGATGCTTCCCGCATCCCCTAGGCACAGTAAAAGCCATTCTTCTCACAGTGGTTTGTGAGGTTTCTGTAATCTGACACCAAGAATACAACTCACATTCTATTCTACATGTGACGTACTGAGCTGTGGCCTCCCCAAAACTCTTGCTGAAATCCTGACCCACACTAAGTCAGGACTTAGACAGAGTTCTCAAAAAGGTAATTCAGATTACATGAGGTCACTGAGTAAGTCTAATCTTCTTAGCATTCACTGCAGAAGAGACGGCACACACACAGAGGGGGATGATGGTCATCTACAAATCGATGACACAGGACTCAAAAGAAACAACCCCAAGGACACTTTGATCTCAGATTTCCAGCCTCTAGTGCTATAGGAAAATTAATCTTCATTATTTAACACACATGGTCTGTGGCATTTTGTTAGGACAGTACCCTAGCCAACCTCCATTCCATTTAGTTACTGGATTCTGTCCCTCTGGCCTCTTCAGTGTCCCACAGAGTAGGCCTGCTTGGCCCCAGGCCACTGCCCCTTCCAACTAGAGCCCTCTCCTGCTAGATCCAGCCTGCTCTCTCCAACTTTCTCAGAGCTCACACATCCCAGGCTTGAGACTCTCCCTTGCCCTCCTGCTGCTTACAACAGGCCCCAACCCCAACACAGCTGTCCTTCCAGGTGCTCCTGTTTGGTTTCTCTGGATAGCACTTCTGTGTTAAGTGACTGTTTCCCTCTAAGGAAAATGAAACTGCGCTGTTCCATCCTGAGTCCTCTGCATCAGGGATACTGGGTACACACACATGCTCAGAAATTAAATGAAAGAATAGAATTCTCACAGCATTTACCATTTCAGGACTGAAAGCACACTGTGTGCTGTGCTAGAGTCTAAACCATTAGTGGGCTCATCCAGGAACAAGATGGAAGGATCAGTTACCAGCTCCATGGCAATGCTGGTCTTTTTTCTTTCTGCTCCAGACAGACCGCCAACCTAAAATAAAATACTTTTATCAGCAAAAATGACTGTGGTTACTAATCTCTGGTGAACTAATCTATACTAACAAAATAAGACACATCATATCTCATTGTCTTCATTATTCTGAATAGCAACTAAACAAACAGATGGAAGAAGAAAAAATATTTCTCTTGCTACTTAGATAAATCAATCCAGTTTAGAACTATCAAGTGACTCGATCTGATATGAATCCCAGGTTTTCAATAGTTTCCCATATACATTTTTTTTTCAGTATTTCAAATTAAATTCAGGGCCTTCACACAGAGCCATACCCCAGCCCTTCTTTACCTTTTGAGACAAGGTCTCACGAAGTCACTAAATTGCCTAGGCTATGTTCAGACTTGAGATCCTCCTACCTCAGTAGCCTCCCAGAGTGATGGGATTACGGCCCTGGGCCACTACACTCAACTCGGTATCTAGGCAGGTGTTTAGTTTCAAGGAATTTAGGCTACTAAAATATGTTGCCCTAAACTAGGAAAATCACAGTCTAAAGACAAAAGAAAAGGAAAGCATCTGTGGCTAATTACTACTTGTGTAACAACAGCCTGCCCAAAAACTCTCTGCCTGCCACAAGTCTCTAAATAGGCTAATAAGTGAGTGGACTTAGAATTTGAAAATGCTTTCTTTGTATCCAACCATATTAGCACCTTCCCAGTCTCCACAAAGTTTTCCAAACTGACTTGACCCACACTATGATCCACCACAGATTCACTAATTCATCCTTTCAGACAAATCTAAAAGGTGAGATATTCCATGGGAGATCTGGCCCAAGCTTTGCAATCAGTTGATATTGTTATGCATGTCAAGGGAGTGGCAAGATTTGGGGAAGGCAGGAAGTGGGATATGACTCAGAAATTAAAAGCCACCAAGGAGATAATAATTGAGCATTACATGTGGTTTTTAATTGGGTCTTACCAACAACTGAACTACAAAAAACATTTTGTAGGAATGTGAATGAATATGTACTTCACATAGGCAGTGATATAAAAATACTATTCTTTTTGTTAGCTGATAATGGTATTAATAAGAAAATATCCTTATTTTTATGGATGCATAATAAGTATTCAAATGTAAAATATAATTTTCTTTGAAATATTTCATTAAGAAATAATAGAATTATGGAGTAAGATGTTAATAAATGAAACATTTAGATAATAGTACTACCAATTATATTACTATATTATTTATTTGACAATCTTTCACTATAAGAATCAGATTATTTTTTCTATATTTCTGTTATGGTTGAAATAGCATGAAAATATTTTCAAGGTGATGAGTTAGAAACTGCCAGCACTTACTTTCTTCTTCACAAGTTAGAATAAAAAACAACCAGATAAGCAGGACATAGTGGTACACACCTACCAGCCTAGCACTCGAGGAGATTTGTGAGTCTGAGCCCAGCCTGAGCATCTTGGTCACTCAGTGAGACCCTCTCAAAACCAAAAATAAGGAGTGAGGGATATAATTCACTAACAAGGCCCTTGGTTCAATCTCCAGTACCACAAAAACAAAAACCAACAAATAAAAACAATCAAACAGCAATTGATCATTGTAGTGGATGTCTGAAGTTTAGGTGCAGACATACAGAATTTTGGAAAAGCCAGAGACTAGGGATACTGGATAAGAGAGTGAGAGGGAACACAATAGCATTGAGTACCAGGGTGCAGGGCAGAGGGCAGGGCCAGTAGAGAAAGAGGGACACACAGAGAGACATAGGAATCAGCACAGTGACAAGGAAGCACACAGCTTCTCTGGGGTCTGCAAAGCAATATGGTACTAATGAAGTTCTCTGCACTTCCCAATATATTCTCCTGGTTCTGTAATGAGAAGTCTTTACAGAAGGTGGAAAATGACTCAGAAATTAAAATTTAAAGGTTGCTATGAGCTTGCTGCTCCAAGAAGCATATTCTTGCATTGTTTTGTTCCCGGAAACCCACAGCAAGACTTACTACACTTCTCATCTTAGATCTACTTTGAAATTCACTTTGGCTCTGGAGGGGCAGCACTGGAACAAGCCTACTGAACACTATACAGTGAATAGCCAGGTGGTAACACAGAAGGGAGAGGAACTCCTTTCTCTTTTAAAGCCAGCAGGTTGGTGACCAGTTTAAAAGGTTCTGGGACCTAGCAGACAGGATGCTTATGCAAGGACGATGGCTCTCAGAACACCAGAGATGTGGGCAGTAGATTGTGCAGGATTAACTGTACCCACCGAACTCACCCAAATGCAGGCAGTTGCTTCCCTGCTGCAGAGCTTCACAAAACAGGCCAGACACATAGATGTGTCTCAGAGCCTGGGTTAGGCTGCGCCTTGGGAATGCCCAAGCAAATCTCCACATTAGTTTGGACTGGGTGAGCTGGGAAGCAGAATTATTACAACTGGCTCCATACCCCTCTTACTGATCATTTGACAAGCAAGAGAAAAGATGGAAAGGTGAAAGACTCCCAGTCTTTGCTCTCTCCAAAGGGCGCATAACCAAAGAAAACAGAATAATTTGATTGGCATAGGTAGGAAATGCTCATTCCTTCCCAAATGACTGCCTACCTCAGAGAGAAAATACTTTCATCTTGTTAAGACATCATAAAATTTGAAATTATTTCAACCAGCTGAGATTGGGAGATTACAGAAAGCTGAATTTTAAAAATATGCATTTTAAGAAGTCAGTAAAACTGAGGAGAATCAGTTAGCGGCCCCCTAGATCCAGCTACGGCCATGGCGGAACCCAGGCGGCTGCAAAAAGCAGCAATTCGCCCACCCTCTTGGTAAGCGCCTTCCTCCAGTGTGAGCCAGGAGGAGAACCAGTTAGTGACCCCCAAGATCCGGCCACAGTCATGGTGGAACCCAGGCAGCTGCACAAAGAAGCAATTTGCCCGCCCTCTTGATAAGTGCCTTCCTCCATCGTGAGCCAGGAGGAGAACCAGTAGCATCCCCTGTGAGCCTACCGGTGCTCGGGCTGGGAATCAAACATCCCAACAACCCCTCACCCACCGTTAGCAACTGGGGACAAAGGTCTGAACATCTCTTGGGAGGATGACTGTATGCAATGTAGCAAATATGGGGGATCTCCTCTATCTTCTGTTTGAAAGCAAATGTTGTTTTCACTGTTTTGTTTCATTATAATTAATTACTTCACTCTATTCAATATTCTCTTTCGATTGGTTTTATAACTTTCTGTCTTTGGTTTGATTTTGCTATATCTAATTAGCTAGACAACTATTGTTAAGATATTAAGGTACACTATGGTACCTATTACTGTTATCCCGGTAACCTGCTGTGAAGTTCTGTACAGTTTCACTGCATTGTCTCAGTTGGCTTTGTTCTGTCTTGTTCTGTCGTATTTCTACTACCTTTAAAAATAAAAAAATTAAAATAACTAAAAAAAAAAAATCAGTAACTGCCTTTGCATGCCTTTCCTGAAAATCTAAGCAAGCAAATGAGGACAATAAAACCAGAGTAGAAAAGTGTACTCCACTGAGAAGAAAAAGTCAAGTAAATGAACACAGTCAAACCAAAGAAAACTCAACCAGTCATGAAACAAAACTAAACCGTAAATGGCTTCACCCCAGGGACAGTCTTCAAAACACAATATGCCTCACATGAAAGACTGCCAGCAAGTAGCATGGGGAGGAACAGCCAGCAGAACCACTGCCTCTGAGGAGATATGGTGGGGGCCAAACCGCAGCCAGTACCTCCAAAACAGCTCATTTTCACACAAGGATGCTCAGCAAAACTTTTATGTCAACTCATCAACTGTAAAATTCACTCATTTATTCCATTTTCTCTTCCTCATCCCACAAAAGAGTAGTTTTGTTCTCTCCTTGCTACTCCTGTCCACAACCGTATCAACAAACCCTGCAAGAGTCTGGCAAATAAGAATCTAGAAAGAAATATTGGTAGATAAAAGGAAGGAACAGAGAGGAAAAAAGGGTAATGAGAGACAAAACTGCACTACACAAATTAGAATTCATAGTACGACTGAATGTAATTTTAGAAGCCAAATTACAGCAAAGTAAAACATGAAGAGCAAGAATCTTTGGAGCCAAATTATTTAGCAACTCCAAAAATATACTGTAACAAAAAGAATGGAACAAACTCCTCCAGAGAAAGAGAGGCAGAAGAATAGCTAAAATGAGAAGAGAAAGGAAGAAAAGTTAGTGCAAAAAGTATCAGATGAGTGAGGATCTGATAAATGCAGGAGGAGCAAGATCACAAGGAGCACTTTCCCATCCCACTCGTAGTCAGCCATTGGTGAAACTGTTTTTACACCCTAATGTCCACTTTCAAACTGTGTAACTAGTCATTTTTCTCAAGGTTACATTCTGGCCACCTCCAGTTGTAGGAAAGTTCTGATTAAGGGTCACATTATCACACAAGGAAGTTCTTTTCCCTGGTGTGATAATTAATCTTATCATTCACCCTGGACTGAGAAAGACCAGCAAGGCACAGTTCTGAGTGTGTCTGTAAGGGTATTGCCACTGGAACTGGAATGTGGCCAAGCAAACACAGGGGAAAGAGCTGCCCTGAATGCAGACGGCACTCTCCAGCAGACCGCTCACCTGGGTGAAACTTAAAGTGGGGGAGGGAAGCACCACACAGGCTTTGCTCTCTCTCCTTCCTGTACTCCATGAGCTGATGATGGTTCTACTTTCCTATAGGCTTGAGGAATGGAGCCAGCTGACCCTGCACTAAATAGAACTATGGGCCAAATTAAGTCTTTTTTTCTTCAAATTCATTTTGCCAGAATTTTGTCCCAGCAAGGAAACTTAGACACACCCACCTATGATCCTTTTCACACATTACCTTGGAATCTGCGACTTTGTCCAGACCTAAGTCTCCAATGACCTTGTTAATCCTCTCCTCTTTTTCAAGATTTGTCACAGTCATTGGAAGCCGAACAGCTGCTGAGAACTGTAAATTTTCTCGCACAGTCAGTGTGCCCATCATGACATGGTCCTTAGGACAAAATGGTATTTGAATGAGATATATTGAGCCTTTTCTAAGAGCACTGGAGTATACACAAATTAAACTGTACAGGTAATTGAAATGGCAAACTAGCATACCAAAGGAAGGGTAGCTAATTGTAATGTTTTAGTTGTAGAGTGGCAGCGACTCTAGATACAGACAGCTACAGCGCTGGGAAGTCATTTCTGTCCCCCATCCGTACACTCAAAGAGAGCACAGGTAATTACGATGGCTACGATTAGACATTTCTGGGCTGTTTTGTACAAAGATTTGCCAAAGACATCTTTTAGGGGAAGGACAAAGGTAAAGGAAGGGCCCAAAAGGACAACAGGCATCCCTTTTAGAAATAATATTGCAGATAAAATTTATGTCACTACCCGATAGGGGTCATACTTCAGGTACTCCCTGCCTTTCCATTTAATGTCACCACCAGTCTAATGGCAAATTAATGAATGCTGCTGTAAAGGAAGTTGGTTCCATGAGCATGCCACTTCGTCTATTGGATGCATACTAAATAACAGTGCAACAAGAAACTGGCCCACTCAGAAATAGAGGAGCCCTAAAAGCAAACCCACTGATACTCACTTGTACTACATAACCTGAATGGCATTTGAAGTCAGCAGGATGAGGTGCTCCATTTATCAGAACATCTCCAGATAATCCACATGGGTCTTTCCTTGCAGCTAAGACATCTAATAACCTAAAAAGGAAATACATGTCACATTTCTCTCCCTACAACACGGACCTTGTTGCAGTTATTATGAATCCAAATTCTGCTCAAATTAGAAAATAGACTAGTAATGACATCTTGGCTTATCTAAAATTAAATATATATACATATATAATTTTAATAAAAAAATTTATGTACTAATATGTATACATAGTTGAATTTTCACTTTTCTGTATGTGCTAAGAGAAAGCCCGACATCATAAAAGCAAGACATCATTGGCTTATTCAGCTCAGACCCCCCAAATGACCTTTTCTGTCTGTTTGATGGCCTCATTTTAGGTAGTACGCTCCCTTTTCTAATACTTATGCCGTCACTTCGACTTTCTGCTTCAACTCTCACTTTTTAAATTACCCCAGCATTTTCTCTCTGCACTAGAGCATACTGTGCCCCATTGCTGTCACCACTCACTTTATCAACCCCTGTGCACATAACTGACCTAAGAGGACTGTCATGTCATTGACACAAAACCTAAAGCAGCCCAGCTGCATGTTATCCACAGCTCCTAGAACCAGCCTGGTCATGAACAGTCAATTCGTAACCAACACCTGCACGTATAAAAGTGATTTGCCAAAGGAAACTGAGGGCCAGGGGTAGAGCTCAATGGCACAGCACCTGGCTGGCAAGTTCAAGGTCCTGAGTTCGATTCTAAGTATCAAAAATAAAAAATAAGTAAAAATAAAAGCAAACCAAAACTGCAGAGAAAAGGTTTATTGCTATTTTCTATTATACTCACACAGATTTGCCTGCTCCTGTGGGTCCCATAATGGCATTGAGGCCTGGTTCCATGATCCCACTGTAAACACAAAACCATAGTGACTTATGGATCCACTTTAACTTCTACTAAAGTCTTCACTGAATACATTCAATGAGGGTTTATGACACTGGCCGGAGAACAAGTACCAATAGGTAAAAAAACAACAAAAATCATCGATTAATAAACTACTAGTTTACAAAGTATGTAAATCACTAGTTTTGACCTATAAGATAAAGTGGCTGTGGTTCTTATAAATTAATTTATTCTGAAAACTTTGTATCCTTGATGAACATTCAATGTTCAAGATTCCTTGAGATAAGCAACAGATGGTCTTGAAGCTTCTTTGTTACATTTATACTTTTTAACATAGTTTTAAGTACACTACAGCTTCTGAGTACAGTAAGTCTCTGACTTTCAAACAAGTTTCTTCTCAAGTGAACATTCTTAAATTGGATTCATTTGTAAGTCCAACAAAGTCTTATGTACAGCATTGACACAAATATACAATATAAATCATGCAAAAAGCAAACATAAACATAGGGGCCAGTGATTTAGTTCAGCAGTGTAAAGCCCCTACCTGGCAAATGTGAGGTAGTGAGTTAGATCCCCAGTATGAAAAAAAAAACATACAAGCAAAAATACAGTAAGTCCCCTATTTTAATGTACTATTGTACACTATTGCACAATAAAACAAGCACACAGCAGCACAAGTGTGACAATGGCCAGTGGACATATGAAATACTTCTCTGACTTGTTCACATCTACAAAAAATGTTCATAATGCAAGGTCTGTTTGTATCTGTGAAAGTCTGCACCTTGAATGTTCATAAGTTGGGGACATACTGTAATGTTCATCAGTACTTACACATCACTTCACCTTCAACCTAGTGAGGTCCTACATCACGAATTAATCATGGATTAACAGAATGTCAGTAGCAGAGTTCTCAACATAGGAAACATGAGAATAAAAATCAGCGGTTGCTAAACAGAAATCCAAGGGTTTTCCTGTAACACTCAAAGCATAAGAAAACATCGCCAGTTTTTAAAAGTGGCTGGTGGAGTAGAGCATGAAATGTGCTTATCACTTTGCTCATAAACTGGGGTACCTTTCACCAAAACATCACACAGACAGTGGGAGTTCTGTAAACCTGAAACAAGCTGTCCTATGGACAAGTCTTACTCTTTGGTTGACATGAATTACACTCAACAAGAAAGACACTCTGACGGTTGGCAGGCCAATGGCAGTGACATCCCTTGGCAAGCTTGAGTGCTGAATTTGATGGTAAGCACCACATAAACAATCCTAATAATTGGGAAAATTTGTCAAAGTGTATTTATCTAGTGATTTTGATACATCTTATTTAGCAACTACCTAGAAACTAATTCTAAAATGGTAAGAAACAAGCTAGCCATTCACTAAAGGCTTCACTGCCACAAAAACTTTTCAGGTTTTAAAAACACTCAAATAACAAGTAATTCTGAACAATTCAACCAGAAACAGAAAGTGAATGTGTAAAAACAAAGAACTGAACAGGCTGCTTAGTTTGGCTTCCTTTGACACTAAGCTCCAGCATTACAGAAAACAACAATAACGTATCATCACAAGTGCAAAATTCCCATCAGAGCAGTGTCTGACCCCACCTGCATTCACTTAACACAATTACTAAGTGTCTACAATGTATATACAAGACATTTTGCTATTCCACAGATTAGAGCAGAGAATAAAATAAACTGATAAACCAAAGAAAAGACAAAGCCCTGCCCTCCTGGAGTGTATGAGTGCCCAGCCCATCCCAGCCCAGCGCACTAGTGCTGATCATTGTTCTCTGTATTAATGTTCTTGGAACACAGCCACGCCCTGCATTTTACTTAGTGTTTACCACTTCCATTTTACAAAGATAGACTCTCCTTACAACACAGAAGCATAGCTCAAAGAGCTGAAAATGTTTGTCATCTAGTACTTTGTGGTAAGAGTTTGCTGGTCTCCTTACCCGCCCCCTCCACACTCCATCACTCTTCAAAAGCCATCCTTAGTCTACTTCATTGATTTACAGCATTTGTGTGCAGTTATCCCTCCTTTTCCTGTAACATTCCTGAAAGAACTGTGTTGTCCTGTTACTACTGCCCCATAACATACACAGGGGAGGGCAAAGAGAGGGAAGTAGTAACAGGGTGACACAATACATGAAATGAATCTTACTTGAAAGTTTTCTGTCAAATCTATTACATGTAATTGGCTAATGGTCAATATTTTGGCCTTGTTCTGTTTATACACAAGAGATGTCAATGCCACTGTTAGAGTATAACATGCCTCTTTACACACACATACACACACACATGCCCATTTTCACGTCTCAATTCTCATGCATCCAGACCTCTAATTCACAAAGAGTAGCTTCTAATGTGTCCATCACAGAGCAGCACAGTAAAAGTTCCCTGGTTCTCTAATATTCCAAATCACTCATTAGACTACGAGGTTTCTGAGAGTAGAACAAACGTATCTGGATCTAAAACTATTTTTGCACAGTGCCAATCACTTCACAGGCATTCAAAATTTGCTAAGTAAATAAATCTCTACTTTTTTTAATAAATGAGATCTGCCATAAAGAAAACAGCAATGAAAATGTTTCCAATAAAAAAAAATCAAGGAATAGGAGAGAATTTATTTTAAAAGACACCTGGAAAAAAACTTATATGCACATTTTTTTATTTCATGTATAAACACTGTGTGAATCATTTCCACTACACTTCCCATCCCCATCCCTTTCCTGTAGTTGTTCTGGGTAGAGGTGCAGCTGAGCAGATGCTTATATTAGGGAATAAGAAAACTGACTGAGCAATCAATAAGTATATTAAGAATAACAGAAACCAAATGCTTCAATTTTAGAGATTTTATAAACATGGAGACATGGAAAGACTCAAAACGTCAGATTAGAATTGGTGCGTAACTGAGGTCATGGGTTTCATCTACACAGAGAACTGTGGAAAGCTGCACATGGAAAACTCTCAGGGTACCTGCCATCTACTGCTCTTCTTATCCCTCCTGAGAAAAAAATCCCACACACTGGTGCAAGGGAGACTGCTGACAAACTTATAGATTATATGTGTGCACATACGTAATGGACTTTCATACATATATTCCCTATATACATATACATATATATATATGTATATAAGAATTAGAAGATTGATAAGAATTAGAAGAAGAAGATTCTTACCCATTGATAAGAATTAGAAGAAGTATATATCAAAGGACTTAGTGATAAAGGAACACCAGTTGGACAACCTGATCTCAAGTGACTCCTCAAAACCACAAATGACAGTGAGTACACAAACAAATCACCATGAGGGAAGCAAAGAGTCAAGTTTGGTCAGCCGGCAAATCTGGGTAGGTGGTTATGTTCATGTAAGGTTTAAATTTGAGGTTATTTCAAAATAAACTGTTAAAATTCTTCTAAGCAGTATACAAAAGTTCCCTCATGATTATATGAAATCCACTTGTCTCTTGGGATGCATGATTTTTTTCCATAGATTTTGGCACTGGAGAGAAAATGATCAAGTGCTGGGTATGCACACAAACTAACCATAATAGAAAGAAGTTTCATACAAGAGGCAAATGTTTTGAACTGATATGATCAGATTCTATTTTATCTTCTTTACAAAAAGAAAGAAAAAACAAAACCCCAAGGGAAAATCAAGATTGTCATCAGTTTTTCTGGAATATAGTTTTCCTGGCTGAATGATGGTGTTGTTGTCAAACAAATCAAAAGTAAGATCATGAGAGCAACCCTTTCCATAGCCCAGACTCTACTTCCTGGGAGCAGGTAGACAGGAGAAAGATTGGAAACACTGAAGTGAATAAAAGGATTGACTTGGCCATGGATATCTAACCAGAAATGTGAGTAAGTGAATCCTAGCCTTCGCTGTCTTTTTAATTATAAAAGTTAAAAGAACTGTAGATATGACTGCCTACAAAAATATAAGATGATGACCTCCATTTATATAAATGCATACCATTCAACCATAAAAATGGTGTGAAGCTTTGAGCAAATGAGACACTTGGTGCATCAAATCACTAATTTTACTAGGCTGAGAAGATAAATGAAGTAAATGTACTCTGACACATTATGCGCTTTATTCCTGTTTAATTGCACATTATCACTTATGTTACCATCTAATCTTTCAGCACAAAACATGAAGGCACAAACAATTGTGATTATTACACCTAGGAAAGTTTTTCCATTTTCCAGGATCCATATCTTTGAGCAAACCCAGATATACTTCTCAAGAATGTAAACGAGAAGTATAGGCTCAGCTCTCTAGAACTGAAGGAAACATTAACAGCTCTGATGGCTAGCATCTGTGAACTGACAGACACCAGGTGGTGAGGAGGTTCTAAAGAAACACTCGTTTCCCTCCCACTTCAACATCAGGCTCAAATGCTGAACTTGCTGTTGGCTGAAAAAAATAAAAATCATAATTACTAGGTACTTTTTTTTTTACTAGGTGCTTTTGAAACACAATAACTACATTTTTCTGAATCCCAAATTCTGGTCAATTTCAACTTCCAACTGTGTAACTTATGCCAAATTACAGTTATATTGTAAATATTTTCTGTTTGTCTCTATAATGGAGAAAAATGAGTAAATGATTATAGACTATTAACTATTATAAACAGGTAATTCATTTAAAACAAGTCTATTTGAAAAATAAAGTGCATCACAGTAACATTATTACAACATCATTGTAACATTATTGCTACTAGATTATAAAGCACACACAGAGCACACATACCTAATAACTGTTTAAATCATCATCGAATTTTCTAGTACACAGACCAAAAAACTAAAATGTAAATGTTATAATTACATTCTCATCATCAAAAAGAAGTATATTATACAATAAAACTTCTTTCCACCAAAAGATGAGATTTACCTCCCTCCCAAAAAACTAAATGATACATTAAACATCCAATTTTCAAACAAAGATCAATGCACATAGTACTACCATTTTTTAAAAGTTTGTCAGTTTGTGGCCCTGAAGCAAGGCCAGCAGATTGCTGTAGCTGCTGGTTTCAAACAGGAGCCTAAAGAGAATTCTTTCTGTGGTCTGTTGGCCATTTCAGAACTTTGGAAATGAAATGGTCAATTCATCAGAAAGAAATAGCAGGTGAGTATGGCGGACTTTAGGGGCCTGCAGGGGAGAGACCCTGGTGCCTCGGGACCTGCACCATGCGGTTGACTCGGGGTGCCGGGAGAACAAGGAGCTCCTCCCCTCTGGGGGGCGGCTGAGAGTGTGGCAGACTTTCAGCAGCCCGAAGGAGAGAGACCCTGGCGCATCCGGACCCGCACCATGTGGTTGACTCAGGGTGCCGGAAGAACAAGGAACTCCCCCACCTCTGGGAGTGCGGCTGAGAGTGTGGCAGACTTTCGGCGGCTGAAGGAGAGAGACCTGGTGCATCGGGACCTGCACTGTGTGGTTGACTCGGGGTGCCGGGAGAACAAGGAACTCTTCCCGTCTCTGGGGGACAACTGTTATCCTGTCTGCGTGTGGGCTAAGAATCAGACATCTTATATTGTCCTGTCCCCCATCCTATGTCCCCCCTCCCACTCCCCCCTGCCTAGCAAGTGGGAGCCAGTGAACTACACATCTTGTGAAAAGATTGGCTATGTTATTTAGAATGAGCTCTCCATATGCAAAGATAAGGACAACCATTTGGAAGAAAACAAGAGATAATATGATAGATAGTAAAGATCTCTGGTTTTCTAGCTTTGAAATTTATGCTTTCTTATGTCCCATTCTGTTCTGTTTTGTTGTGTTTAATTTTACTCCCTTTTAAAATAAAAACAAAGAATAAAAAAAAAAAGTTTGTCACTTCCTTTCAAAGTTTAACATATACTCCTCATAAAGCATGACAATCATTTCAATCCATGTTTAGAGCTGAAAGCTAGTTTAGCCAATAATGATGAAAGTATTGTCTAAATATTTGTACAAAGGCATGCACACAATGTTCCCAGTTGCAAAAAGCTGTGAAGTTCATTATAAGTCAATAAAGTGATCTTTTAAAAAGTTCATGCACATACCTGATATTTGATAATATTTCTTTCTCAACTGTTTTCCGTCCAATGAGAAAGCCACTCTTCATCTTAACATGGTAGGAGAGGTTATGAAAACTTAACACGTTTTTTTCAGTACATGTCTTCAGATCACTTAAGATCATTCCAGGAAGGCCTCTGGTGTTTCTTTGTGACACTGGGATACAAATCTTGTCACTATTAGAAGACATCTGGAGAGCTTCTGCCTTCCTGGAGAGGGAAAAACAATAAGAAAGTGATAGTCCCAATAAATGAGACTATAAAAAACAGTGCATTTTAAAGTCTGTTTTAAACTATATTGCAATCAATAGATTACATCTATTGCTGTGATAGCAATCACAGAAACCAGAAATAGAGGCAGACATAACTTTGAATACATACCTCCAAATAAGACACAAAATTCCTGAGAAGTAAATGAGCCCTAAGGAATATAAATGTTACAAAAGGTTCATTTTATGGTTTATATCTAGATCCACCCCCCCCCCAGCCTCCTGTGCTCACAGGCAGAATTCTGGAAAGTGCATTGGAGTCTGAGGGCCAGATAGCTGAGTTGCCATTATAAGGTGGGGTCTGATCAGAAGAGGGGGGTCACTAGGGCTGTGAACTGAAAGGCTTAGCTTCCATCCTTGCTCCTCCTTTCATGTTCTCTGTTTCCTCAATGCTGTGCCCTGAGCAGTTCTCCATCAGCCTTCCTGCCTTGAAGCCAGTTGGCTGCAGACTAAAACATAAGCCAAAATAAACATATCTTCCCTTAAGTTCAGAGTGGCAGGTGTTTTGACTCAGTGACAAGAAACGGACTGACAAATTTTGGTACCAGATGATTGGAGCCATTGCTGTGATACTACCTGATCATGCAGTTCAGAAGCCTTTGGGAGTAGTTTGCAGAAGGAGTTTGGAAAAGTTTGGAGATGATGGCTGTAGAAATAGCCCTCCAATGCTATAAGCTGGGTATGATGGAAGATTCTGGACAAAGTTTAGAAGACAAGAATGTTGACGAAAAGGCTGAGATAAAGTCCAGGTTCAGGATGTTTCAATTGGGAAGAAAAATTCAAGTAGCAATTGGATTTAGAAAATGTGTTTTTGGGTTTGGTAGAAAATTTGTCTACATTTTGCTTATGTCGTAAGACTTTGTGGGAGATTGAGATACAAGAGAGCAGATTCGTTAATCTGGTGGAGGAAGTTTCAACAGCCTAACATTGGAGTTTCAGGAGGGATACTTTGGGGGCTGTTAGCCAGATTTACACTAAAAACCAAAAACAAAAGGTCTATTAAAGTGTTTTCAGCTTTGCTAGAAACGAAATACCCAACAAAGATGGTGCAAAGGAAAGTTTAGTTGCAAAAAAAAGACTCACATTAAGAAGAAGCCAAGTACCTTGCATAGAGACAATAGGAAGGATGCCTCGAGGGTATCATGGGTATCAGCAAAACTATGCCCTTTCCAGGCTAAGAACTTTCAAAACTGAGACTCTGCTTTGAGAAGAAAGATCCAGAACATCCTACCAAAAAAAGGAGGAGAAAGTCACCTAGAGAATTGATATTTGGGGATTAGGTTCATTGTGTTCAGCCATCCATGCACTCAGAGGCCTCTGCAGCTATGAAGAAAGAAGGATGCCTATGTCTTGAGCTGGCAGCAGACATTGGATCCACATGCTGTTGGTTTCCAGGCATGCACAGTGCAAGGGTTGTGGGGTCAGAAAGGCTTTCACCAAGATTTCAGAAGCCTGGGAAGCCATGCAGTGTGCCCTGGAGCGGGCAGTGTTGAAGCTGTGACAGTAAAGATGAAAGTGTAGTGGAGACTCCAGGAAGCCATAGAAGGAAGAATGTGGGACATCTGAGGAAAGCAGCAAGGAGCTAGAAAAGCCAGTACAAGCAACAACCTAGGAGGGTTGCAACCACCAGAAATTCTACAGGGGGAGAGCTGCCAAGCCATTTGGAGTTCATATGCATCACCACAGATTTTAATATTTTCCCTGTCAGGTATCAGTCTCATTTGTTTCCATATCCCTATTCCTCTCTTTTGAAATGGGAATGTTAATCCTGTGCCACTGTATGTTGGCAATGATTAACACTCTTACTGATTTTTACAAGGTAACTGTTCAGCATGCTGAAACCATTAAAATTTCAGTGACTCTTAGAGATGGACTAACTGCATTTTATATAAGGAGATGCTCATGAATCTTTTAGTTCTGCTCTACGAAACCTCATGTGCTCATAGGCAGAGACTTTTTTAAGATGATCACAGTGCTGAAGTACCAAACCAGGCTTACTGTTAGAAAGTGGGTCTGACCAGAAGTGGGTCACTGTGGTTATGACCTGAAACAGTGTATCTCCCTTCTCCCTTCTCAGCTTCTCTCTTGAGGCTATGTGCTTCCTGAACACCATGCTGGGAGCAACTTTCCTCCACCAGGCCCTTCTAACCATGCTTTCCTGCCTTGGAGCCAGCTGACTGTGCACTGAAACATAGCCAAAGCCAATCTACTCTCCCTTAAATTGTGGATGGTAGGTATTTTTGTCCCAGTGATGAGACAGTGACTAAGATTTAATTAAAGTAAGACCTTAAGTGAACTGAGTTTGTAGAAGAGGTGTAAAATGATAACTGAAATACACTTTGTTTTTACTTTTAAAAGACAAAGTCATCCATGAAGAATTTTCTCTCTAGCTATGGTAGTATAGATGCTAACAAATCACTATCTTAGAACAATCATAAAAGTATGTAGATGAAACACAAGAAGCAGCTCTCTGATGAACACAGCCAAAGCTTCCAGGACATGAGAAACCTATGTCTTAGAAAGGAGGAACCACAAGAAATCCAGACTGGAGTTATCAAACATTGACATTAAAACAGGTGCTTAATAAGTTCAAGAAAGCAAGCATAAAGATTGACTATCACAAATGAACCAGCATCTATTTCACAAAAAAAGTCACTAGTTTACCATCAGATTAAAACATAGATTAAAAAAGAGAATTGGTGACTCAAATGAATCTGCACATACAAAACATTTAGGATAAAAGTTCTGAATGATAAAAATTATCACCATTGAAAAGCAAGGATCTCCAGACTGAAATAAAAGAGAATTGCATAAAAGAGCATAAGAAACAGAATACATAACATAAAGTAGTCTGATACATCTGTAACTGGAGATCTTGGAAAAGAGAAAAATGGTGCATAATCAATACTAGCTGGGTAGTTTTCAAATTTATATACAAGCCAGGTATGGTGGTATATGCCTTAGCTCCAGCACTCAGGAGACCAAAGCAGAAGCCTGAGGCCAGTCAGGGTTATCAAGTGAATTCACAGCCTGTCTGAACTTCATACTGAAACCCTGTCTTGAAAAGACAAAATAAAATTTAAATTTAAAAATCAAAGGCATATCATAGAAAATCTGCACAAAACAAGTCACTAAATAGTTGTTTCTATACCTAAAAACATAGCACACTAAGACTATATTCATTTGTAAACTGGAAAAGTAGAAAATAATTCAAAGATTGTGCCAAATATTAAAGGTAAACAGCTGAGTTTAAGTCTATAAACACAGCAGTAATATTTAGCCAAATTTCTATTCTGTTAAAGTGGCAACAGAGAAGATACGAGTCTTTACTTTTAAAACTTTTCAAGTCATTTCCCCAGCTTTTCAGAAATCAAAACACACTGATTCAACACCAGCTATCACCTCTCCTACTGCAACCCTCATGTGATGTTCTGCCACCGAACACATTTAAAACCTCTGAAGACTTATTAAGGGAATCACATAACGTACTGCTTTACTTAAGACAGAAAAGAGAGTTTTGTAAGGTTTTCCACTAATAAAAAGAAACAATTGGAACAAACTATGCAAAAAAGATCACACACGCTGATACAACAGTGGATTCAAACATGAAGTACAGTAACAGTGTTGGAAGTGTGTGGACAGAGTTTTCCTTCCATGTGGCTAGATTAAGTTTGTGATGCACATTGCTCAGTAGTACTTTCTTGTTAGGGTTCTAATACTGTAGGTCCTCTGTAATTTATGAGTTATAAACCAAGTGATTTGGCAAGTCTAACCAAGACACCCCATCTAACTGAAGTGTGTTATGCTGGGGAAAAAGGAAAAAAGAAAGAAAGAAAACAATTTTTACAACAACATGGAACCATACATTTCCCTAAAATGAACAAAAAAATAAAGTAAGGGTTTAAATGTGAAGAAAATGGACTAAGGATTTAGCTCAGTGGCATAAGTGCCTGCCTGGCAAGCATAAGGTCATGAGTTCAATGCCGGGCACAAAAAAATGAAAAGAAAAGAAAAAAGAAGAAGACGATGCAACACTTCAGCTCCACAATATCCATAAACACCCAATCTAGCTAATCCAATATACTGGGTTTAGATGATTCACAAAATGTGGCAACTGTGTCTCAAGCACACAGTAATCTTTTCTTACATAGCAAATTTATGATAATGTGTTCTTCTTACTGGACGAGCAGCAATTTATATAAAATAGAAATAAACACTCAAACTATATCTGCATTTTCCTGAGACAGCCTCTAAACTGTTCTTGTTTCCTGGCCTCAAGAATATTGCTAATCTTAATTGGCTCGTCCTTGCTGCCTGGGCCTTACACCTGGCAGCAAGTCCTTGGACAAAAACCTCCACAAGACTTCATGATCCACCTGTACCCAGCCTGCTCACGTTATCTGGGCAGATTTCAAACCTAACCAACCTGAAATAAGGTCATGTGGCTTCTTTTCTCCTTTCCAGCTGTCCTTATCCTCAGAAACACATTTTTGTCTGGTTTTTGTTTTGTTTTGTAGTAAGGCTCTCTTTTCACTTTTTTTTCTTTTTTCTTTTTTTTTTTTTTAGGGTACTGGGGATTGAACTCATGACCTCATGCTTACCAGACAAGCGCCTGAGCCATTGAGCTAAATCCCCAGCCCCTCTATTTTCACTTTTTAAAAAGGTTTTAAAAAGTTCGCTATATGCAGGTACATCCATTATAATGAAAATCTGCATTTAAAATACCAGTTATATTTACTTTTAACCACATTCTAAATTATATACTCTTCTTCAACCAGAGCACAAAATTCAATTTTCATACAATGAAAACTGCACATAGATAAGAAAAATTTAAGTGTGCAACATGGATAACCATACTACTGAGTTTTTGTTAGTTTATCAAACAGAATAGTTTGTACTGTCATGTCCATTTTTTATGCTTTGATTTTATAACTTGAACAACTACTTCTAAGATAACAATATGTAATTTATCAACTAGTCATTTCTTACTGTTACTTTTTTGAAGTTCTGCATTATTTCTTCCCTTTTTTCTGTTTTGCTTTTTTTTCTAAATAAAAAAAATGGAAAAATTGTTTTAAAAAATAAAAGACAAAGATGAAAGTTGATTTTAAGTTCTCAGCCAGATAGTTGCCCAGTTATAAGTATGGCACCAGGCAGCAGACATGAGGGCAGCCTCAGGCCCAGAGTTTAGGGTCTTCCCTTACCTTTTTCACTGGAGAACAGCTTTGTAAATGGAGAGTTGCCCTGTTCTTCATGGTCTCTGGGCTGCTGCTTAAACATAGACCAACTTTAAACTATTTAATTAAGTTAGTGCTAAGAGATTACAATCCTGAAAAAAAAAAAGTGCCATCAAGTCACTGTCAGGTGATTGCTCAAACTTGTAAGTGCAAATGAAAGCAAAATGTGAATTTTAATTTCTAAAAAATTATCCCTTGCATTTAAAATATCTTTTCATGATCAATGGTTTTTACATTGTTTCAGTTGATCGGGAAGGTAGTTTTGGAGTCAGTCTACTGAGGTGCTCTGGGACTGTGTACCACTTCAGCTATGATCTGGGTCCTCACAAGGGTTTGAAAGTGGGAGAAGTTGCTATCATGGAAGCTGTGCAAGCTGAGTAAGAGACCCTTAATCAGGAAGTTCTCCCCATTAGCATCCATGAATTAACTCTTTCAAAGAGAAGACACTCTTGCTGCTATGTAGAGAACCCTAGCAAAGGGGAAGGAAAGGTGAGAGTGACGGCCAGTCAGAGGGCTACTAAAGAAAGCCAGGGCAGAGAACTTAGATAAGAGGATAGGGTTTGGGCAATGGTAAGAAAACATGAAGTTCAAAGACTTTGTGGGACAGTCATTAAAATTTGAGAACCATAAATAGGACTCATGAATGACAGACCTCCCTCACTCCTTAGATCTTCACAATGATGCATGATTCTTGGGTTTTCTTTTGCTGTTTCCTAGGAAAAAAAAGAAAAACCTTTCTTTCTCCCTTCTGAATACTGTAGTTGACACTGTGGAACTGGGCTAG
>PVJX010025028.1:0-27283 GCA_004027295.1 Dolichotis patagonum | reverse complement strand
TCATGAAGTTCTTCAGCTGTTCTTTGTCATGGAAGTATCTTATTTCTCCTTCCATTTTGAAGGACAGTTTTGCAGGGTATGTCAGTCTGGGTTGGAAGTGGTTTTCCTTTAGGATCTGAAAGACTTCACTCCATGCTCTTCTTGATTTCATTGTTTGTGTTGAGAAGTCTGCCGTGATTCTGATAGGTTTTCCTTTATATGTGATCTCTCTTTTTTCTCTAACAGTTTTTAGTATTCTATTCTTATGTTGGATTTCTGGGATGGTGATTATTATGTGTCTGGGTGTAGTTTATTTTGGTTATGGCTGTTTGGAGTTCTGTATGCTTCACTTATCCAGATGTCAGTTTATCTTCCGATGCTTGGGAAGTTTTCAGCTATTACTCTGTAAATATCCTCTTGATATCATTTGGGCTGTCCCCTTCTTTTTCATTTATCCCTATTAATCTTATGTTATTTTTCTTTGCATCACCTTGCAGGTGTTGAATTGTTATTTCCTGATTCTTTGTTATTTTTAAAAGATCTTGTCTTTCCTGCTCACTGGCTGCAATCTTATCTTCGAGGTCTGAAATTCTATCTTCACTTTCATTGAGGCGGTTCTTACAGCTTTCAATAGCATTTTTGATTTCCTGTATATCTCTTTGAATCTGCTTTATGTATTGTTTGTTTCTTATATTGTTCTTTCAGGGATTCTATCTGTTTGCTTTGTTCCTCTAATTTTTTAGCTGTGTTTTCACCAGATGCGTTCACTATTTCTTTCACTATTTTTATCAATTCTTCTTTTACCTGGGCAAGTATTTCTGATTTGAATTTCTCCATAGCTTTCCCTATTTGCGTATTTATTTCATTTGATATCACTGCAGACATTTCAGGTGTATGGCTTCTTTTTTCTTCTATGTACATGGCTTCTAAGCTTTCTTGGGGAGGGCTAGGGCTTTGAGCCTGCCTTTTGGTCTTCCCTTTTGTCATTTTTCTATATTTCCTTACTTTGAGTGGTGTTCCAAAGCTTTCTTTGCATGTGTGGCGAATTACCTCTTATACCCTCAGTTCCTGGAGTGGCAGTGGCTCCCCCACAGGCTCTTGGCCTCCTCACAGGGTCCTAACTCCCCTCTGTGGGCTCCTGGCTCCCTAAGTTGTAAGGCGAATGCTGGGTGTGGTCACCCCGGAGCCTGTGGAATCTCAGGCAGGCCAGGCCACCGTGCTTTGTCCCAGGCAGGTCTCCAGGAGGTTCCCTGTGAGTGAAGGGTGGGCCTACAGGTCCCAAAGAGTCAGGCCAAAATGCTGGTTTCTGCAAGGTTCCTGGTCACAAATACACCTGGCCAATATGCCAGTATCCACAATATCCCCAATCCATACAGCCCAGGCCTCTCTGCGGGTCCGAGAGGTTCAGGTCCCAAAGAGACAGGCCGCGATGCTGGTCTCTGGGAGACTTCCTGGGTGTGAAGGGTGGGGCTACGGGCCCAAACAGACCTGGCCCAGATGCCGGTCTCTGCACAGTTCCCTGCGGATGAAGGGTGGGCCTACCAGTCCCAAACAGTCGCGCTGAGATGCAGGTCTGCGCAGACTTTCAATCCAAACAGCCCAGGCCACTCTGCGGGTCCCAGAGGTTTGGGTCCCAAACAGACAGGCTCCGATGCTGGTGTCTGGGAGACTTCCTCCACCTCTCTTGAAACAAAATAAATATCATGGGTCCCACCCTCCACCCAGGTGACCACAGTGGGACTGACTACACCATTGATGGTGCCTCCTACCCAGGATTTACAATTGGAAGAAAACCAGTCTCACAGTAGGACCCTGACAACAGTGCACACTAGGCATAGACAAAACTAGAGAGATTGAAAAGAGTGAAAGAGAAAATGACAAAACAAAAAACAAAATGCACTCTCAGAACTTCAGCCCTCCCAGAACAAGCACAGGAATCATTTAAATAGAAGAAATTGGAAGATACACACTTGAACTCTCTGAAAAGATAGCAAGTGAAACAGAGAAACAAATCTATGAGGCTATACAGGAAATTAGATAAAAAACAATCTCTCAGTTAAAAATAGAAATGGCGTGGCTCTGAAGCAAGGCCAGCAGATTGCTATAGCTGTTCGTTTCAAACAGGAGCCTAAAGAGAATTCTTTCTGTGGTCTGTTGGCCATTTCAGAACTTTGGAATTTTAATGGTCAATTCATGAGAAAGAAATAGCAGGTGAGTGTGGCAGACTTTTGGAGGCCTGCAGGAGAGAGACCCTGGCACCTCAGGATCTGTACCATGTGATTGACTTGGGGTGCTGGGAGAACAAGGAGCTCCTCACCTCTCTAGGGGGCAGCTGTGAGTGTGTCAGACTTTTGGAAGCCCAAAGGAGAGAGACCCTGGCGCATTGGGACCTGCACCGTGCAGTTGACTCGGGGTGCCAGGAGAACAAGGAGCTCCTCCCCTCTCTGGGGGGTGGCTGTGAGTGTGGCAGACTTTCGGTGGCCCGAAGGAGAGAGACCCTGGTGTGTTGGCACCTGCACCGTGTGGTTGACTTGGGGTGCTGTGAGAACAAGGAGTCCCTCCCCTCTGTGGGGGTGGCTGTGAGTGTGGCAGACTTTCGGTGGCCCGAAGGAGAGAGACCCTGGTGTGTTGGGACCTGCACCATGTGGTCGACTAGGGACGCCGGGAGAACAAGGAACTCCTCCCCTCTCTGAGGGGCAGCTGTAAGCCTACCAGCACATGGGCTGAGAATCAAACATCTCATGTCGTCCTGTCCCCATCCTGTGTCCCCCTCCCTTAACAAGTGGGAGCCAGTTAACTACACATCTTGTGAAAAGATTGGCTATGTTACTTAGTATGAGCTCCCCATATGCAAAGATATGGACAACCATTTGGAAGAAAACAAGAGACAGTATGACAGACAGTGAAGATCTCTGGTTGTCTAGCTTAGAAATTTATGCTTTCTTATGTCCTGTTCTGTTTTGTTGTGTTTAATTTTACTCCCTTTAAAATAAAATTAAATAAAAAAATAGAAATGGCATCCATAATGATAGAATTGCTCAACACAGCTAGAGAAGACATACAAAAAAAAGAGGAACACAGGAAAATGATAGAAACTTTGAATGAACAATATAAGAAAGGATTAGCATGCATAAAACAGATTCAAACAGATATTCAGGAAATTAAAAATTCCACTGACAGAAGAATTGTGTGAATGAAGCTGAAGATAAACTTTCAGACCTGAAAGACAAGATCAAGACTAGTGACCATGAAGGAAAAGATCTCTTAAAAATAGCAAAGGACCATGAAATAACAATTCAACAGCTCCAAGATGATATAAAGAAAAATCATGTAAGACATATGGATGTCAATAAAAATGCAGGAGTCAACACAAATGACATTAAAAAACTATTTGTAGAAATAATAGCAGAAAATTTCCCAAGCATGGAAACAGAATCTAACAAACAGATAAGCAAGGCATAAAGAACCCCAAACAGTCATAAACAAAATAAATCTACATCTAGACATATAATAATCAAGATCCCAGACATTCAGTACAAAAATAGAATATTAAAAGCTGCTAGAGAAAAGAAACAGATCACAAACAAAGTAAAACCCATTAGAATCATGGCTGACTTCTCAACACAAACTTTCAAATCAAGAAGAGCTTGGAGTGAAACATTTTGTGAAAGAAAACAACTTTCAACCTGATGTACCCTGCAAAACTGTCTTTTAAAATTGATGGAGAAATAAGATACTTCCATTACAAAGAACAGTTAAAGGAATTCAAGAGCACAAATCTAACCCTACAAAGAATACTGAAAGATATTCTAGATAGTGACAAAAATGCCCACAATTCCAAGAACAACATTAGAAGGAAATTTCCAGGCAGGGCAAGCAATTAGCCAGAGGGAAAAATGGAATTAACAACAGAAAAATAACATGATAAAGATAAGTCAATATATATCAATTATAACCATCAACATAAATTGCCTCAATTCACCAATCAAAGGAAACAGACTGACAGAATGGATCAAGAAACAAGACTCAACAATATGCTGTATATAAGAAACACATTTAACTCAAAAAGAAACTCAGAGACTAAGTCAAAGGATGGAAAACAATACTTCATGCAACAGGAACACAGGAAAAAGCAGGGGTAGCTATCCTGTTTGCAGATACTGTGAACCTCAAACCAAAAATGATCAAAAGAGATAAAGAAAGTCACTACATATTTGCTAGATGGAAAATTTAAGAGGAAGAAATAGCAATCATAAATATACATGCACCAAATATGGAAGCACTCAAATATATAAGACAAATAATAATAGACATGAAAAATCAAATAAGCAATACCACAGTTTTAACAGGGGACCTTAATACTCCATTATCACAAGGAGATAGATGAATTAAACAAAAAATCAGCAAAGAAATAACAGAACTGAATTAAATATGTGAAGAAATGGACTTATTAGATGTATATACAGTGTTCCACCCAACAACATCAAAATACACATTCTTCTTAGCTGCATGTGGGTTGTTCTCTAAAATAGACCATATGATAGCCCATAGAACATACTTAAGTAAGTGCAAAAGAATTGAAATTATCCCATAGGACAATGAAATTGGAAATCAATGGCAAAAGAAACAGCAAAAATTCCATGAATATATGTAAATGAAATAACACTCTCTTGAACAACCAATGGGTCATAGATGAAATTACAAAAGAAATTAAACAATATCCACAGTCAAGTGAAAATGTAAAGACAACATACCAAAACCTATGGGACACAATGAAAGCAGTCATAAGAGGAAAATATATAGCAATGAATTCTCGCATTGGGAAAACAGAGCAAGCACAAATAAACAATATAATTCTACACCTAAAACTTCTAGAAAAAGAAGAATAAGCCAAGCCAAAAGCCCACAGAAGAGAGGAAATTATAAGATCACAGCAGAAATTAACTGTTTGAGACTAAGAAAACAATACAAAGAATTAATGAATTGAGTTGGTTCTTTGAAAGAATTAACAAAATTGATAAATTTCTATCCAATGTTATCCCCTCCAAAGGAAAAAAAGCCCTCAAATTCATGCACTGAGGAATAAAAATGGTGAAAATACCACAAATCTTGTGGAAATGCAGAAGATCATCAATACTTGCTTTGAAAACTATACTCTCATAGGATGGAAAGTACAGAAGAAATAGACAGATTCCTAGAAACAAATGAACTACCAAAGTTGAATGTAGAAGATGTAAAACTTCTGAATAACCCATTATCAGCCAATGAAATTAAAAATGTAATTAAAAACTTACCAACAAAGAAAATGCCATGTCCTGATGGATTTACAGTTGAATTCTACAAGAAATTTAGAGAGGATTTAATGCTAATACTGCTCATACTCTTTAATGAAATTGAAAAAGAAGCAATTCTCCTTAACTCATTCCTAGAGGCAAATTTTATTCTGTTACCAAAACCAGAAAAGACCCAACCAAAAAAGAGAACTTCAGGTCAATTTCTGTAAAGCACATAGATGAAAAAAATTCTCAATAAAATATCAGCAAACAGGATGCAGCAAATCATCAAAAGATTATACACCATGACCAAGGGATTCATTCCAGGAATGCAAGGATGGTTCAACATATACCAAACAATAAATGTAATACACCATATTAGCAGAGCCAAGGACAAAAATCACATGATCATATTAATACAGAAAAAGCCTTTGATAAAATCCAACACTCATTCAAGACAAAAACCCTATAAAAATCAGAAAATATGATCTCTACCTCAATCTGATAAAAGCCACCTATGACAAACCAACAGCCAACATCATACTAAATGGACAAAAACTGAAAGCTTTCAACATAAAATCAGGAGCAAGACAAGGATGTCCACTATCACCACTCCTACTCATATAGTTCTGGGAACATTAACTAGAGAAATTGGATAAGAAAGAAATGCAAAAGGAATAAGGTTAGGAAAGGAAAAAGTTAAATTATCATTATTCACAGATGACATGATACTTTACAAAGAAGACTCCAAAAATGCCACCAAAAGTCTATTAGAATTAATAATCTAATTCAGTAATGTCGCTGAATACAAAGTCAACACTCAAACTTCAATAGTATTCCTGTATACAAACAACAAATTCACTGAGCAAGAAATTCATGAAACAACACCTTTCACAATAGCATCCAAAAAATGAAATACTTAGGAATCAATTTGACAAAGAAAGTAAAAGATCTATATGTTGAAAATTACAGTTCTCTGAAAAAAGAGATTGAAAAGGAGCTCAAAAAATGGAAAGATATTTCCTGTTCATGGATAGGAAAGCTAACATTGTGAAAATTGCCATACTCCCAAAACTGTTCTATAGATTTAATGCAATTCCTATCAAAATATCATCAGCATACCTCACAGATCTAGAGAAATCATTCCTAAAATTCATCTAGAACCAGTAGAAACCTAGAGTAGCAAAGGTGATCCTGGGCAACAAAGGTAAGGCTGGAGGCATCACAATCCCTGACTTGAAATTATACTATAAAGCTACTGCAATAAAATCAGCTTGGTATTAGCAAAAAAAAAAAAAATCTGAGGATCAATAGAATAGAATAGAATAGAATATATAGACACAATGACAAACACAGTCAGCCACCATATCTTTGAGGAACGGGCCAAACATGTCCACTGGTAGAAAGATAGCCTCTTTAATAAATGGTGCTAAAAAAAAACCCCTGGATTTCCACATGCCAAAGAGTTAAACTAGACCCATGCCTTTCCCATGCACTATACTAAAGTTAAAATAGACCAATAATCTAAATATTAAAACAGAAACATTAAATCTACTGAAAGACAAAGTAGGTAGAAATCTCAAAGGCATACAGGTAGGCAGAGAGTTCATAAACAAAATGCAAACTGCATGGGAAGTACTTTAAAGAATCAGCAAGTAGGATTTCATCTTATTAAAAAGTTTCTGCACATCAAGAGAAATCACCAACAGAGTGGCAAAAAAAATCATACATATTGGGAAAAATATTTTTGCCAACTGTCTCTCAGACAAAGGACTTCTATCTAGAATGTATAAAGAATTTTAAAAAATTAGGCCCCAAAATTCAAAGGCTTAATCCAATAATGAGTATCTGAGATACATACACACTTCTCAGACAAAGAAATACAAATGAAAAATAAATATATGAAAAAATGTTCAACATAATTGGTCATTTGAGAAATGCAAATTAAAACAACACTGAGATTCTACCTCCCCCAGAAAAAATGGCTACCATCAAGATATCAACCAATAAAAAATGATGGATGAACTGCGTGGAAAAAAGAACTCTTCTCTGTTGCTGGGAGTGTAGACAGGTACAACCACTGTGGAAATCAGTATGGAGATTCCTCAAAGAGCTAGAATTAGAAGCTCCATTTTCCCAGAAGAATTGAAAATATCATACCACAGTGATACACATGCATCCCTGTTTATAGCAGCACAATTTATAATAGTCAAATCTTGGAAACAACACAAATGCCCAACAATTGAAGAATGGATAAAAAAAGATGTGGTAGTTTTATACAATGGAGTAATACTCAGCTATAAAGAAGAATTGGGCAATTGAGCTTCTCGCTAGCTACCGGGTACACTGGACCAAGTCTGGGAAGCTCTACCACCTTAGTGCAACACGCTCAGCGGCCTTCTCTGAGTTCAGGTGGCAGAGGCCGAGCTAGGGTTCTGACGGCCCGGTGTGGGATGGCCTAGAGAGAGCTTGAAACCAGCACTCCTGGTGGTTGAGATCATACCCACCCCCTTGGACACGGGAGAGCGGCCCAAGATTCCGTGGGCCCCAGATCACGAGGCCCAGCTTCCACCTATCAATTAGGGAGCCAAGAGCCTGTGGGTGAGCCAGCACTGCTCCAGGAACTAAGGGTGCAGGAGGTAACTTGCCACACATGCAAAGAAAGCTTTGGAACACTGCTCAAAGTAAGGAAATATAGAAAAATGACAAAAGGAAAGACCAAAAGGCAGGCTCAAAACTCCAGCCCATCCCAAGCAAACTTAGGAGCCATGTACATAAGAAGAAAAAAGAAGCCATACACCTGAAATGTCTGAAATGATATCAAATGAAATAAAGATGCAACTAGGGGAAGCTATGGAGAAATTCAAATCAGAAGTACTTGCCCAGGTAAAAGAAGAAATGATAAAAATAGTGAAAGAAATAGTGAACACATCTTGTGAAGACACAGCTAAAAAATTAGAGGAACAAAGCAAAAAGATAGAATCCCTGAATGAACACTATAGGAAACAAACAGAATACATAAAGCAGATTAAAAGAGATATACAGGAAATAAAAAATGCAATTGAAAGCTGCCAAAATTATCTCAACGAAAGTGAAGATAGAATTTCAGACCTTGAAGATAAGATTGCAGCCAGTGAACAGCAAAGGAAAGATCTCTTAAAAATAACAAAGGATCAGGAAATAACAATTCAACGCCTGCAAGATGATACAAAGAAAAATAACATAAGATTAATAGGGATAAATGAAAAAAAAGGGGACAGCCCAAATGATATCAAGAGGATATTTACAGAAGTAATAGCTGAAAACTTCCCAAACATGAGAAGAGAAACTGACATTTGGATAAGTGAAGCATATAGAACTCCAAACAGCCATAACCAAAATAAAACTACACCCAGACACATAATAATCACCATCCCAGAAATCCACCATAAGAACAGAATACAAAAAGCTGTTAGAAAGAAAAGACAGATCACCTATAAAGGAAAACCTATTAGAATCACAACAGACTTCTCAACACAAACAATGAAGTCAAGAAGAGCATGGAGTGAAGTCTTTCAGATCCTAAAGGAAAACCACTTCCAACCCAGACTGATGTACCCTGCAAAACTGTCCTTCAAAATGGATGAGGAAATAAGATACTTCCAAGACAAAGAACAGCTGAAGAACTTCATGAACACCAAACCAACCCTACAAAGAATACTGAAAGACATTCTAGATATACATGGGATAAAATCACCAAGCAAGGCAGACAATTAAATAGAATGGAAAGCTAAGATACAACAGCAGAAAGATAACATGTCAACAATAAATCAATATATAACAGTTACAACCATTAATGTAAATGGCCTCAACTCACCAATCAAAAGAAACAGACTGGCAGAATGGATCAAGAAACAACATCCAACCATATGCTGTCTACAAGAAATACCCATCCAACCCAAAAGGACACTCATAGACTGAAAGTCAAAGGATGGAAAACAATACTTCACGCAACAGGAAACCAAAAAAAAGTGGGAGTAGCCATCCTGTTTGCAGACAATGTGAATTTCAAACCAAGAATGATCCAAAGAGACAAAGAAAATCACTACATACTACTTAGGGGAAAACTTCAAGAGGAAGAAATAAAAATCTTAAATATATATGCACCAAATTCCAGAGCACACAGCTATATAAAGCAAATACTAAAAGAAATGAAAAATCAAATAAGCAATAACACAATTATAACAGGAGACATTAACACGCCATTGACACAAAAGGACAGATCAACTAGACAGAAAATCAGCAAAGACATAACAGAACTGAATCACATCTGTGAACAAATGGACTTGATAGACATATACAGTGTTCCCTCCAACAACATCAGAATATACCTTCTTCTCAGCAGTACATGGGACATTCTCTAAAATAGACCATATACTAGCCCACAGAACATATGTAAGTAAATGTAAAAGAATTGAAATTATCCCATGCATGTTATTGGATCATAGTGCCATGAAACTAGAAATTAATGATAAAAGCAACTGCAAAAACCTCACAAACACATGAAAACTGAGTAATACACTCTTGAGCAACCAGTGGGTCACAGAGGAAATTAAAGAAGAAATTAAACAATATCTACAAGCAAACAAAAATACAAACACAACTTACTGGATTTTGTGGGATGCAATGAAAGTAGTCCTAAGAGGAAAATTTATTGCATTGATTTCCCACATCAGGAAGACAGAATGAACACAAATAAACAACCTGATGCTATAACTCAAACATCTAGAAAAAGAAGAACAAGACAAGCCCAAAGCCAAAAAAAGGGAGGAAATTATAAAGATCAGAGCAGCAATTAATGCAATACAGACTAAGAAAACAGTACAAAGGATCAATGACTCAAAGAGTTGGTTCTTTGAAAGAATAAAATTGATAAGCCCCTGGCCAACCTTATTAAAAAAAGGAAAGAAAAAACTCAAATTCATGCAATAAGGAATGAAAAAGGTGAAATTACTACAGACTCAGCGGAAATAGAGAAGATTGTCAACACCTATTTCGAAAACCTCTATTCTCATAGGTTCGATGACACAGAAGAAATAGACAGATTCCTAGATACATATGAACTACCGAAGTTGGATCAGGAAGATGTAAAAATGCTGACCAACCCAATTTCTATTAATGAAATTGAAAATGTAATTAAGTCCTTGCCACCAAAATGAGCCCAAGCTCAGATGGATTTACTGCAGAATTCTACAAGAAATACAAAGAAGACTTAATTCTGACACTCCTCAAACTTTTCAATGAAATCAAAAGGAAAGCAATTCTTCCTACGTCATTCCTGAAGGCAAATATTACTCTAGTACTGAAACCAGAGAAAGACCCAACTAAAAAAGAGAACTATAGGTCAATCTCCCTAATGAACATAGATGCAAAAATTCTCAATAAAATATTAGCAAACAAGATGCAGCAAATCATCAAGAAGATTATGCACCATGACCAAGTGGGATTTGTCCCAGGAATGCAGGGATGGTTCAACATACGCAAATCAATAAATGTAATTCACCATATCAGTAGAGCCAATAGTAAGAACCACATGATCATCTCTATAGATTCCGAAAAAACTTTTGATAAGGTCCAACACTCATTCATGATAAGAACCTTACAGAGAATTGGAATAGAAGGTCTTTACCTCAATATGATAAAGGCCATCTATGACAAACCAAAAGACAGCATCATATTAAATGGTCAAAAACTGAAAGCCTTTACCTTAAAATCAGGCACAAGACAAGGATGTCCCCTGTCACTGCTCCTATTCAACATAGTACTGGAAATACTAGCCAGAGCAATAAGACAGGAAAGAGAAATAAAAGGAGTAAAGATAGAAAAAGAGGAAGTTAAATTATCATTATTTGCAGATGACATGATACTTTGCATAGAAGACCCCCAAAACTCTATTGAAAGATTCCTAGATATAATAAATAAATTCAGCAAGGTAGCTGGATACAAACTCAAAACTCAAAAATCGATAGCAATTCTATACACTAACAACAAAAGTACTGAGAGAGAAATAAGAGAAGCCACATCCTTCACACTAGCATCCAAAAAAAGAGAAATACTTAGGAATTAATCTCATGAAAGAAGTAAAACCTATACAGCAAAAATTATAATACCCTGAAAAAGAAAATCGAAGAGGACCTCAGAAAATGGAAAGACATCCCCTGTTCATGGAGAGGAAAAACAAACATTGTGAAAAATGGCCATTCTCCCAAAATTACTATACAGATTCAATGCAAGACCAATCAAAATATGACTAACATACCTCATAGATCTAGAGAAGTCACTCCTAAAATTCATCTGGAACCAGAAGAGACCTAGAATAGCAAAGGCAATTCTAAGCAACAAAGGCAAGGCAGGGGGCATCACAATCCCTGACTTGAAATTATACTACAAAGCTACAGTAATAAAATCAACATGGTACTGGAATAAAAACAGACCTGAAGATCAGTGGAATAGATTGGAAGATACAACACAACCACAAACTCACTCAACCACCTTATCTTTGATAAAGGGGCTTAACATGCTTGCTGAAAGAATGACAGTCTCTTTAACAAATGGTGCTGGAAAAATTGGCCATCCATATGCAGAAGACTAAAACTAGACCCATGCCTATCACCATGTACTACACTAAAATCTAAATGGATCAAAGATCTAAATATTAAAACAGAAACACTAAATCTGCCTGAAGACAAAGTGGGTAAAAATCTCAAAGATATAGGGGTAGGAAGAGAATTAAAGAAAATAAGAATCAAACTACACAGGAAATACTTCCCAGAATCAATAACTGGGACCACATCTTATTAAAGAGTTTCTGCATGTCAAAAGAGATTTCCAGCAGAGTGAAAAGAAAACCCACAAACTGGGAAAAAATCTTAATGGACATTCCCTCAGATAAAGGACTTCTGTCTAGAACTTATAAAGAATTTTAAAAAATCAAACCCTCAAAATTCAAAGACCCAATCCAAAAATGGGCATCTGAAATGAATACACAGTTCTCAGATGAAGAATTACAAATGGCAAATAAATACATGAAAAAATGTTAATCATCATTAGTCATGAGAGAAATACAAATTAAAAACCACACTGAGATTCCATCTCACTCCAGAATGATTGGCCAAGATAGAAAACCCTACCAACAACAAGTGTTGGAGAGGCTATGGGGGAAAAACGAACTCTTCTGCACTGTTGGTGAGAGTGTAGACTGGTGCAACCACTGTGGAGGTCAGTCTGGACATTCCTCAAAAAGCTGGGTCTGGAGGTACCATTTGACCCAGCTATTCCACTTCTAGGCATATTCCCAGAAGATCTGAAAACATCATACCACAGTGATATATGTGCACCCATGTTTATAGCAGCACAATTTGTAATAGCCAGATCTTGGAAACAACCTAAGTGCCCATCAACTGAGGAATGGATAAAAAAGTTGTGGTATTTCTGTACAATGGAGTACTACTCAGCTATAAAGAATGATCACATTGAGATATTCATAAATAAATGGACATGACTTGAGACCATACTCATAAGCAAAGTAAACCAAACTCACATGTGTAAATACCGTATAGTCTCCCTAATATGAGAGTTGGTAAGAGTATATAAGATTTTATGGTAATCATGAGTCCCCATCTCATAGCTTTGAAGCCTTTCAATGTTTTCATTGATCAGTTGGAATGGTTTTATTCTGTTTTGTTTGACTTTCATATATATGTGATGCTATGAACAGCTGTTCTGAAGAGAATAAAACATTATAACAGCTATTGCTGATTTAACATCATCCTTCTTAGAAGTCTTACCAAGCTTCTATTCTTCTATTTGCATTGGTTCTATCTATCACATTGTGTCTTATTGGGATTTGAATATGTGTGAAAGTATAAACAAAATTTTTTATTGAAAATGAGATATTATAGTACTCATTGATCATTCTCTGTTATTCAGTTCAGAATACCCTGTAATTCTTTCACTCTTTGAATGGTTTTATACTTTTTTGTTATGTTTGATATTATTGTATTTGAAACTATGCTCAACTATAGCAGAGAAAGAAATATTGTGATAGCTATTGTTAATTTCCGGTCGTCTTAATGTTAAGTATTGTGTTGCCTATGTTGTCTGGTTCCAATCTGCTCTGTACTGACCTCTTTTGTCTTATTCTCTTTAAAATAAAATGGAAGAAAAAACTGTAGGACTAATAAAACCCAAAATGTGTAATTGCTATTGTAAAAAAGAGAGGAAAAGAAAGTGCTCTAAAAGATATAACTGCATGTATGTTTAAGTTTGTAAGATAGATGACCATATTACTAAGTTTTTGTTGGATCATTGAACAGAACTATTTGAAGTGTCACTGTTTGAATGTCCACTTTGTATGCATTAATTTTGTAACTTGAACAAGTATTTCTAAGATGACGGTATGTAATTTATCAACTAGTGATTTCTTAGTGTTGATTTTTTTTAAATTCTCTATTATTACTACACTTTTTTCTGTTTTGCTTTTTTTCTCTTTAAAGAAAATTTTTTTAAAAAGAAAATGAAGATGTTAAATTATCATTATTCACAGATGCTCTACATAGAAGGTGCCAAAAACTCTCTAAAAACTCCTAGATTTAATAACCAAATTCAGCCTCATATCAGGATATAAAATTCAAAGATCAATAGCATTTATGTACAGAAATAACAAACTCACTGAGAGAGAAATTAGGGAAACAACACATTTAACAATAGCAACAAAAAAATGAAATGCTTAGGAATCAATCTAACAAAGGAAGTAAAAATTCTATAAATTGAAAATTACAGTGCTCTGAAAAAAGGAGATTGAAGACTATATCAGAAAATCAAAAGACATCTTTTGTCCTTGAAAAGGCAGAATTAATGTAGTGAAAATGGCCTTACTTCCAAAACTGTTATACAGATTTAATGAAACCCCTATCAAAGCACCAATATCACAACTCACAGAACTAGAGAAAATGACCCTAAAATTCCTATGCTACCAGAAGAACCTAGAATAGCAAAAGCAATTCTGGGCAACAAAGGCAAGGGAGGAGATGTCAAAATCCCTGGTTTGAAATTTTATTGTAAAGCTATTGTGTTAAAAACAGCATGGTACTGGTAAACAAAACAGACCCAAAGGCCCATGGAACAGATTAGAAGATGTAGAAACAAGTCAAACAAACTTACCCACATTATCTTTGAAAAAGGAGTCAAACACCTTCACTGGAAGAAAGACAGCCTCTTTAATAAATGGTGCTGAAAAACTAACTTTCCATATACTGAAGATTAAGCCTAGACCATATCTTTCACATGTTAAACTAAAATCAAAATGGGGTGAATATGTTAATATTAAATCGGAAACTTTAATTTGCTGGAAGATAATATCGGTAAAACTCTGAAAGACATGGCTATAAGTAAAGACTATGAACAAAATCCCAAATGCACTGGAAATACTACAAAGATTCAACCACTGGGATCTCATCATATTAAAAACCTCTTGCACCTCAAAGGAAACTACCAACAGAGTGAAGACACAACCCACAGAATGGGAAAAAAATTACCAGCTATTCCTCAGATGAAGGACTAATATCTGGAATATATAAAGAACTCAAGATAATCAGACCCCCCAAATTTAAAAATCCAATCCAAAAATGGGCATCTGAAATGAGTAGACACTTCTTAGACTCAAAAGTATAAACAACAAGTATGTTTGAAAAAAACTATTCAACATCACTGGTCATTTGAGAAATGCAAAATAAAAACACTGAGATTTCCTCTCACTCTAGAAAGAATAGCTATCATCAAGAAATCAATAACAAATATTGGAGAGCCTATGGGGTAAAAGGAGCCCTTCTTCACTGATGGTAGGAATGTAGACTGGTGCAACCACTGTGGAAATCAGTGTGGAGATTCCTCAAAAAACTAAAACCAGAGGTTCCATTTGATCCAGCTATTCCCTTTCTTGGTGTTTTCCTGAAAGAGTTTAAAGGATCATACCACAGCAATATAGGCATGCCCATGTTTTTAGCAGCACAATTAATAATAGATGAATTTTGGAAACAGCCTAGACACCCATCAATGAATCAATGTATAAAGAAAATGTAGTTTTCATATACAATGGAGTACCATTCTGTCATAAAAAGGATAAACCTGAGATATTTTTAGATAAATGGATTCACTTTGAGACCATATTTTAAGTGAATAAATCAGACACATGTATTTAAATATGGCATTGCTTCCCTTGTGTGAGAAACTGAAAGCATATACATAGACCACTATGGATGACAGATATAAAGAAGGAGGAAGAAAGTATTCAAATGGGTAGGGGAGCAAGGCAGGAGGGAAGGAAAATAGAGAATAGAAGGAAAGAGATGGAGACAAAGCTTTTATGCATAAGGAGGACAAGAAGGGTTGAAGGGGAGGGCAATGGGGGGAAAAAGAATCAAGATATATCATGTACAGGTGCAAATTTCATGTGATAAATGTGAACATTATATCTAAATTTTGCCAGTAAAATTAATTGAATCAAAAAAAAAAGAAGGATTGACTCAAGGTTTTTGTAGGTAAATGAATGAGACTTGAGACCATACTCGTTAAGTGAAATAAATCAAGACTCATGTGTATAAATACCATATTATCTCCCTAGTATAAGAAACTTAAATAAATAAGATCCAAAATCTACAATAGGTATTGTGAAAGGGTAAGAAACTGCTCAAAGGGGAAAAATAACTAGGATAGGGGAAAGAAGAAAAGAAGGAAGAGAAAAGGAAAAAGACATAAATTTGTGTATATATATATATATATACATAAGATAGCTAAGATGGTTATACTACTAATTTTATAGTTCATGAAAAGGAACAGATAATACTCATATAGTCTGATTAATTTTGCATGTCTACATCTGGTAATCTAAGCAACTCTTTTGAAGATAATAATATGCAATATGACAACCATTGTTACATTCACCTTGTTTTGAAAGCCTATATTGTAATTGTTTTGAGTTTTTGTTGTTGTTTTATGTGTTTTTTTCTCTTTAAAACAAACAAAAAAGAAAATAGATATTATAATTAAGTAAAATATATATAGTAGGTTAGAAGGTGATCACAACTATGGAAAAATAAAGCAGAGCAAGGTAATGGACCTGTGTGTACTGAGGGTGGGCAAGCAGTGTCACATGATAGGGATGAGGTCTGGACCCTGCAAATACTTTGGGGATAGTGCTCTTCCCCAAGGGAACTAACCACTCTTATAGGACAAAAGCAGGAACTAGGGAACTGATCATTCACATTTGTTGAAAAACAAGAGGCCATACACTGAGGAAAACAGGGAGAGGGCAAGAGAATATGATGAGGTCACAGTGAAGAGAGAGGAGAAGGAGAGCAACAGATGATTAAGGGCTGCCAGGCTCTAGGAAGGCCTTGAGCATTTCCTTCCTTCTGTGTCATCTCTGAAGCTTTTTTGTGGTTTTGAGTAAAGACGTGACAGAAATTTCCTTACAACTTAAAGGATTTCTCTGGCTTCTGAGTGTAACTATTCTGTCCAGGAGCAAAGCAGAAAGCAAGAAGATGGTCTGGGAAGCTATCACAGTTATTTATGGTGGAGACTGTGGCAGCTGGGATGAAGATGAGGGTGTAGCCACGTGGAGAAGGTGTTTCCTGTATAATACAGTATGTTGGAAATACAAAAAAGAAATAATTCGACAAAATCACTGGATGAATTACGTTCAGGTTGTAAGAAAAAAGCTAATGTTAAGGCAATAATTAAGTGTTTTTAGGCATGAAATATTGTCCAAACAATATTGGCACAAACCTTTCTTTTAAATGAACTAAGAGATTCTAGCTGTATGACTCTCTTGTATGTGTGTGTTTGTGTGTGTATAGCATATATCATGTACTCTGAACAACTATTATGACTATAACAATACTCTATGTATTAATTGTTGATACTGTCCTACTAGCTTGTTTTGAAACTATTTTATTATTTTTTCTCTTTTAAATAAAAAATTAAATCTTTTAAAAATATTATTCTCAGCTACTGGTAATATACTGTACTTACATGCTTTCTTGTTGTCCTATCAATAGACATTTCTTGCTACCTCTAGTCAGATTTGAAAATCATATTTGGGGTAAAACCTGTGTTGTAACTCCTTCCTCTCTCTAACACAAGAGTCAAGTGCCAAGGCTCATTTCCCTTGCAGCTGCAACAGAAGTGTGTGATCCACTACCAGGCCACCACATACACCTATACAAAGCCTGAGTGAAATGTGGTAACCTGAGGGAAAAGAAGCATGTTACTCCAGAACTGCCATTTTCCTGGTGTGTGAATGACAATGGGCTTCTGGCAATAGCAACAGCAGACATAATGGTTTTCCAGGGATGCCAGCTCATGTTCCTGGGACAGAGTTGTACTTGGTTGGGTGGCGGAGGTCATTTCTTCTAGTTTCCAGTGGACAGCATAAAGAGTTTTTGTTAGCACTGTTCTGCAATGCACTTTTGAGATTTAGGCTTAGAAACAGCCTTAAACTTTTTTTTCCTCCTTAGCTCTCCCACAGCTAAACTCTTCTAAACTCTTCTACTTACGTATCTAAAATAATTTTTATAATCTCATTTCTGTTTATTAAAGTCAAATTCACCTACCTTTACTTACATCTGACATCCTCACGAATTCCAGCAAATAGAGATGGGATCACTTTTAGTCAATTTTGTGCTGCTCTGACAAAATACCATAGGCTGGATGATTTATAAAGAACAAGAAATTTATTTTCCACAGCTCTAAGTACTGGGAACCCCAAGATCAAGGAAATACTGGTTTGTTCTCTTTTTTAAGGTCATGAATCGCATTCATAAAGGCTCTACCATGTATGACCTAAGTATTGGTGGGAGGCCCACCTCTAAACAACATCACTTTTAGGCCTTCAGATTTCAGTACATTTTAGGAAAATGCAAACATTCAGTTCATGACAGTAACGTTTATATTTGGTTTTATAACCATAACTAGATTTTCTATGCTGGGTCGATAAATTAATTCCAGAAGTAAAAAATCAGTACCACTTAAATTATAATTCAATCATATAAATCTTGTTTATTTAAATCTAATTAGTGTAGCAAAACTGGCCTATGTAGTTTTTTCATTTAACCTGGATTATACAAAAGCTTTTCTTTGCTTTTTGTGCTGTCAGTGTTTATTTCATTCTTAAGATCACTTAACACCTTTAGTTCAGGAATATGATCAAAATTCTGGATTCTGTATTTCCTTCTTAGAGGCCCTTCAAAATTATCCATCCTCTGGTTCCAATCAGGGTTAATTGTGGATTAAACACTCTCCAAAGTTGATTATTAGACTTTTCTTTCTCAGTTTTCTTTATTATAGTCACTCATTCTTGAATTCTTTGCCCTTCTTTTTTTTTTGTTGTTTAATTCTCTTATTTTCTAAACGCTTACCTGTCTAAAAAAAAATGTTTTTACTTTGTCTTCAAACTTGGAGTTTTCTTTTAAAAAAAACACACAGAAACATGAATTACAAATAATCTCCTTCAAGATTTCAAAAGCATTATTCAACTACCATTCAGCATCTATTTTTCTGATACCTTGTAATTTTCATTCATATGAATGTGATATCTCCTCCCTGTAACATATACACAAGAATCCTTGTGTATACTCATTTCTCCATTTCACAAATGGTATACTCATTTCTCCATTTCACAAATGAGGAAAGAAGAGCAGAGAAAATGATTCTCCTAAGATCACACAAATAAGTAAGAGTCAGGCTGGTTGTGGAGACAGCAAGTCTAACAGCACATTATGCTGTTTTCCATATACACACTGCCTAGAAATCAGCGCTGCTTCCAGACAGGAGGAAGAGAAGGACATTGCATGTTTCCAGAACTGCAGCGGGAGAATGCCAGTGTTTCTGGAGGTGAATGTCAGGCCAGAAGAGATTGGCTAGGAGGTGGAGTGGTTTTAAAGGGACAGTATTTCTAACTGCTTCTTAAGGCCAAAGGTTTAAGCAGAGCTACAAGGGTGATGGCTAAATAATAGGAGCAACATATCAAAGTTAACTTTGTCCTTGGTGTTGTCAGGTTGAGTAGATGCTTCTCTGCCCTCACTTTATTCAAACTATTTGCACCTCTTCCTCCTCAAAATGCTATCATGTTTTGGCTTTTACAGTTCCTCTTTCTCCTAGTTTTTCTCTGACCTCACTAACAATTCCGTCTTAGTCTGCTTTTGGGGCTCCTCCATTATTCAGTCTCTAAATGTAGCGATTCTTTACACACTTCTGCATCCATTTATGTGACTATAATTCCTCCCTCTTCCATTTTTAAGCCTATATCATCTTATACTGAGACCTCATTTTATTTCATTAGCTCATATTCTTCCACTCAGCTCCAGATTTATTTATACAAGTGCCTCCTTAAATTTCTACTTGAGTTAGAGAGATCTCAAAAGTAACACACTTAAAATGAAATCTTAATTGTTCCTTAAAATAATTCCTTTTCCTATCTTCCATACTTCTCCATTATTCTCTTTCCCTCACTTCCTATATCCAATCCATCAACAAATATTGTCAATTAAAACTGCAAGATATTTCTAGAATTTATCCACCTTTTATCACCTCAGACTAAACCTCCATCACCCCTCATCTGCATCACCACGGAAGCCTCATTAATCTCTCTGATTCCACTTGTGCCTCCCTACAACCTGATTTCCACCCAGCAATCAGGGAGACCATGAAATGTGCAAGCCTTTGTCTGAGGCTTCACCACTCCTAAACCCTTCTCATTTTCATTTGTAAGGAAACTCAGTCTTCTTTTCACGGACCACCAGATCTTTCAGGTCACACAGCTAATACTTGAAAGAGCTAAGTTTAGTATTTTTAAAAGATGACTTTAGCTAATTAGTGAAAAACAAATTGAAAGTGGTCATGAGTGGATACAATGTGATGGGTAAGGAAGATCTGGCAAAAATCCAGGCTCTGTGTAATGATGGCCCAGAGTATTCACAGTGGGAATGGAGAGAGAAAATGAACAGCTTAAGATATGTTTATTTCTTAAAAAATATATAATGTACCATCATAAAAACATAGCCACAAAAGATATAAAACAGAAAATTGAAGAACAGATATATTATATGTCATATATAAATAAATACATGTATAATTTCTTTATTTATATCTGGATGCTGTTGTTCTTTGGAATCTGACTGGTGGCCTAAGCGAGCAATTGAAAACATAAGTCTGAATATTGCCAAAAGACAAAATTACAACACATATAAAGATTGAATTGGCTTTGAGTTGCGATTCTAGAATTAAATACCACTTCACTATAAGTAGAATAAGTCCAGTAACGAAGTGGGCAGAGGAGTTTGGCTTTATACACAGAAAAGGAAGGGAGAAAACAGAAACAAGATAAAAAATGAATCAGTCATTTTAGTTACTTATGTTGTAAAAGTTGGAGTAGAGGAGACTTCCTTATTCTGTCAGCTGAAACTGTCCTATTTGTACATTTGGTCTCTCTCTCTCTCTTTCTCCCTCCTTTTCCCTCTCTCCTGAGTTCTTAACAGCTCAGATGAGTAATTTAGTTTTGGCTTGGTGACAGAGAACTTCAGAATTAGTAATACATTTTGTTGTGGACTGTTGGACCCGGTACAATAACTCAATACAAACCAATGGTTTCCTACATTTTATTTGATAATATGAAGCATTTACTAATTTTTGAAATGAAACTGTAAAAGTAGTAAATGAAGTCAGGGGCATGGGTAACACTGTTAAGGGAGACAGAGGCTCTAGATCAGTACAATGCCATTGAAGAGTGTTAACATTCTAAAGCAAGGCTTATTTTTCTGATCAACTTTAATATTTTTTCCCTACACAGAGCACCTTAATTATTGTAAGTTTTGTCAGTTTGAATGAGACAAAAATAAAAAGGTGATCTCATTTTAATTTGTAGGTCTTTGATTACTCATAAAGCTGTATTTACCTGTTTCATCTTTATTCATAATTGATACACATTTTTAGCACCATTGTTCCTGAGTTTATAAATTATTCTATAAGATTTTTATGCACTGACAGGGAAATATGAGTAAGTCTGAGTACTCAGGTAAAGATAAATTCAACCATAGATTAATGAATGTTTTATTTGAAATTACCAATCAAAACTGGTAAGACAAGTAAAAATTGTTAATGAGATGAATGGGAAGTGTAAAATTACACCCTGGCAAATTATAGAACTATTGTTGAAACTTCTTGCCTATACTTATTAATTGAAAAACACAGCTGTTTTTTGAAATGAGGAACTTTGTCTATGTAAGCAATCTAAGAATCCTTGTAATTCCAAATTTCTGTGATCCATTCATAAGGTAATATGATCACACCATACAGAATCAGAAACCTCATAGTAGAAAAGAAACTTGGAGGTAATGTATTCATTATTTTCAAGTCAATACTTTATGCTGTATTTCCTTCTTTGAAGCTTGGAAATTATTGTATTGATATTTTATATTATGAATTATTTCATATTATATAACATAATGATCACTCAATAAAACATTAAACAAATTCTCCTCTAACGTATTTCATTTCATAAATAAGGAAGAAAACTGAGACTAGAAACTGAGAACTGAGAAAAAGATCTCTTAAATAACTGAAGAAACTGTAAGTCAGTAAACTGAACCATTAGTTTAATCTGAAAATACACGGGTAGTTTTGAACAAAATATTTAGGCAAAAGGACTAGTATAGTGTAGTGTAGTGTGTAATATAATATATACAATACTATGAAAAATATTTTGGTCTTTTACTATATGATGACTTCTTCCCTCTTCAACCATATACCCTATTTAACTCATGACAGATTAAATGTGAAAACAGAAAAATAAAAAAAAATCCAATACTAAGCTTTTTTATTCCAAAAAGAGATAGAAAATTCAATTTAAGGGCTAACTGATTGAAGCTATAGGGTAAATCATATCTTGATGAGTGAATGATGTGTTTCCTCTGTGAAGGGGGAATGAGTCTTTTTGAATTAAGGCAGGAACCTGGAGGTAAAGGTAGAAGAAGGAGGAGGCTGGGATTAGTGTGTCCTTGGAGATCAGGATTCTTAGCTGCCTTCTCCTCAGTGGCTGCAAATGCTGGAAGGAGGTGCTATCTGAGAACATAGATTGAATTCACATCCTAGAGCGTAAGGGCTTGTTGCTATTTCCTGCTTGGAGATCTGGGTAGAGAGCCTCAGTTTTTTCATGATGATGTAGGTAAGACCCCGTAATGTGAGAACAGTGATATGACAGTCCTGGGGAAAGAGGGACTGAGATCACCACACATGCAAAACCTCATACCCCTGCCTCAAGTCCACCCACCCTAGCCCGACCCTTGGGGAACCTTTAGAAAACCAACCCTAAGAGGGTCAGTTGACAAAGAGGCCTAGAACCTGGGTAAACATGAAGAGTTATCAGGCACAATATAAATGTAACACCCAGTTACATTTGAATTTCAGAGGAACCGTATTTTAAGTACAAGCATAATAAGACACACTTGTACTAAAATATTACTCATTGTTTACCCAAAATTCAAACTTAACTGTACACCCATATTTTTATTTATTAAATCTAGAAACTATTGGGTAAAACAATTTTCCAGGCTAATATATTACTATAGTCTTCTTAAAGTTGAGTGAGACCTAAGTGACCAGAAAAGTTACTGTCTATCCTAGATAAGGCAACAACTCATATCTCAAATTACGATTCTTGCCTTCACTGTGTTTTGGAAATTCAGGTTTTTGTGATTTTGTTTCTGTCTCTAATTACATTAAGACTCCATCTATGTGTTATCAAATAACGAGGGCACTATAAGTTCATAATTACTATTAGAGAAAAAACCAGAGAAGTATATAACTTCACTGATTGACTTTTCCAAATTACAAAAAGATAAAGACATCTTAACAATGTTTAATGAGTTTACACTCCTAACCCAGCTAGTTACTAACTGCCAAAAAATACCCAACCTCAGAGTCACTGTTGTTATTGAACCTGACCTAAACTTCATAACAAAAATATTACATAATCAGTGTTTTATGTGTTGCAATGTGAGACAATGTCGAATCACTTGCCAAAAGTCTGTGCTGCTTTAAGTTCTCATCAGTTTTTAAAGAGTAGTTTACAGAGTAATAGATTAGAAAGCCTATGAGAGTAACCAACTGCAAAGCAAGCTTCATTCTCAGCATTCCATTAGGTTTATGATATACAATAAACCTCAGAGCTACCACTTTTCACTAGCTCTGCAAATTAGCTTATTTACATCTAGGCTGGAAACCAAGCCAAGAACTGCGTGTTAAAGAAGTTAAAATTGTTTCTCCTTAATCCATAATTTCTGTAGACCAGACCTCTGTTTACCTCTGTTAAGAATAAAGAATGAGAAAGGTTTGTGCATGACCAGTTCCATGCTTGATGCTCTGAGGAGCAAACTTGGATATTTGTGTGATTTACTTGGTTAAGTGCCAGCTTCCAAAGTCCTTGGTATTTAAAGTTTATCTTGTTTGAGCCTTCTGTATTTTGTGCTCTCAGTGAAGATTTGTAAAAACCTTTTACTCATAACTGCTTAGATACAAGCATAATTTATGATTTGGAGAGTTCAGGGGCATGTTTTTTGGTCAAAAGAATATTTATTCAATAGACACACCAACTTTCTACATTTTCTAGATTGTACTCTACTACCTGTTGTAAGACAGGATTTGGGGACAAAACAGCAAAGTAATATCAATTAAATAATACCTAACAGAGTGAAGAGAAAACCCACTAACTGGGAAAAAATCTTAGGCAACTGTCCCTCAGACAAAGGACTTCTATCTAGAACACATAAAGAATTTTAAAAGATCAGGCCCCCTAAATTCAAAGACCCAATCCAAAAATGGGCATCCGAGAGAATACCCACTTCTCAGATGAAGAAATACAAATGGCAAATAAATATATGAAAAAATGTTCAACATCATTGGTTATTCAAGAAATGCAAATTAAAACAACACTGAGATTCTATCTCACTCCAGAAAGAATGGCCAAGGTCAAGAAATCAACCTATAACAAATGCTAGAGAGTCTGGTAAGAAAAAGAACACTTCTCCATTGTTGGTGAGAGTGTAGGCGGTCTCATTTGACCCATCTATCCCGTTCTGGGCATTTTCGCAGAAGAATTGAAAACATCACACCACAGTGACACATATGTACCCATGTTTATAACAGCACAATTTGTAATAGCCAAATTTTGGCAACAACTTAAATGTCCATCAATCAAGGAATGGATAAAAAAAGATATAGTGGTTTTATACAATAGAGTACTACTCAGCTATAAAGAAGGATTGACTCAAGACTCGGGACCACACTCATGAGTGAAATAAATAGATGAGACTTGAGACTAACCGTCATAAGTGAAATAAATCAGACTCACATGTATAAATACTGTATTATGTTCCTAGTATGAGAAACTTAAAGAGTAAATAAGATCCAAAATCTACAATAGGTATTGTGAAAAGGTAAGAAACTGCTCTGAGGGGAAAAATAATTAGGATAGGGGAAAGGAGAAAAGGAAGAGAAAAGAAAAAAAGATATAAATTTATTTACATTTACATAAAATAGCTAAGATGATTATACTACTAATTTTACTAGATCTTGGAAAAGAACCGTTAATAATCATATTATTAGATCAATTTTGCATGGCTATATCTGGTAATATAAGCAACTCTTGAAGATAACAGTATGCAATATTACAACCATTGTTAAATTCCTATCACCTTGTTTTGAAAGCCTATATTGTTATTGTTTTGGATTTTTTTGTAGTCCTTGTAATTGTTGTTTGTATGTCTCTTATTTTTGTTTTTCTTTTCTGTGTTTTTTCTCTTTAAAATAAATAAAATCAACTACATAAAAAATGTAATATATATTATATAATAAACTATGTGAAATGCATGTATTATAAATTTATAAATTAATTTTATTCATTCAATTGATATTTACTGAATCCCTTCACTTGCCAAAAACTATTTTAAGTAGTATTGTAAAAAGACAGATAAAAAGTTTATATTCTAGTGAGTAGATGTATCTTAGATGTATCCAAGGTTTGAAAAGACATAGTAACTGAGGTGAATTGTTTAGAATGAGTGGTCTTAATTAATTAGGCCTTAGTGGAAATAAAGATACTTGAAAATTTTTAAAGGAATTTTGAACTAATTTTTATATCTATATATGAAGCATCTGGTGATTGGCATTGAATTTGAACAGTGTTATGCTGGTTGCTGCTAATATGTGTGGCTATGTATATACCATCAATTTTATCCCTTCGGTAAAATTTTACTGTAGAGATTTTTTGTTATTGGTTGCTGAAAGCAACTGACTCTCCTGTTTTAAGAAAGCTAGACTGAGTCATCTGAACACAATTTGTGATAGCAACTGTGCATTAGAATTTGCAGAGAATGTTAAAGACTAAAACCTTAGTCCCTAGATACTCAATATCTTTTGCTTTTCTTGGAATTATCTTAGGTAGTCACCCAAATAAACTAAAGTATACATCAACAGTTTATGCTTTTTGATTCAATTGTTTAAATTACTATGAACTCTTCTGTTAATTTCTATTTACTTGCCAGTTTCCCTGTTTGAAAGAGGTTTCGAGTTACTGATTTTGTGAGAAATGAAGAAGAGTCATTGCCAGTACCATCGTTTTTTCTACAATTAGTATTTCTAATCACATTAGACATATCTTTAGTATCTAGAGACAATGCCTACTCCCTACAGCAATCATGAACCATTAATCGTAATTAAAATTTACAAGTCTAATGTTGTTACATCTGCTAAAAGCATTAAATTCCATGTTAATTACCAAAATGTTAATGTTGCATTAAAATAATGTTCTCTTTTGACAGTTCATCTACAGTTTAATTATTTATTTTGTTGGGGAATATGTTCTAAAATTGAAAAGTGAGCAGACTATGAAGTCAAATTAGAAAAATGAGGTAGAATAGCAAAACTTCTAAGTGGTAAACACTGTGGTTCAGATGAAGGTGATTCATATTATTCTGTACTTAAAGGAGATATGTCATTTGGTCTTACATATGAAGTAGTTTATAGAATAATTCTTTCCTTTTTGCAGCTGGTTTATAGTTCTAGCCCTAATATTCATGCCTTATTCCCAAGTGCTTACAAAGCTACACAATCCTTTATCCATATAAATCATTTAAAAATAAAACTTCAGCTTAAAGAAGGCTTCTGTGTTTACTATTTAAATATCTATTTGTTCTTTAAAACATGTTTGTTCCAATAAGCTATCCAGTATACCTTCAAGAAAATAAAGAGTCAAAGAAAATCCTCAGTTATCTACATGGAATCAGTGAACTACCCAGTATGAATATTATGAGAGAATTCATACCTCATTGAAAAGAGTTACTTGTTCTTTAATAATAGTAGCATTTTCTTCACATGATCCTACTTACCGGCTATATCCTCTAAATACATATGCCTGTGCACCAAAGTTAGCTTTTAAATAAGATACTTCTAATGCAGGAATATATGTGGAGTTGAGCAAAATGATAAATCCATTTACAGATCACAGAGGTTCTCCAAGTATTTTTTTAAATAATTTTATTTAAAGAGAAAAAACAAAACAAAATACAACAGAATAAAGGGTAGCAACCATACAGTATTCCAAGGAAAAAAGGAAAAGTACAACAATAAAACCTAAGAAATTATTATTTGACTAATTACATACTGACTCCTTGGAAATAGCTGCTCAAATTACAAAGTTAAATCATGTAAAGTAGACATTCAAACAGTGAGACTGTTAACAGCCCTGCTCCACGATCTGACAAAAACAACAATATGGTCATCCATCTTACCCACTCAAATATACATGCAATTATATCAATAGGGTAAAATTAAATACAACAAAACAGAGCAAAGCAGATCACAAGAAAGCATTGTAAGACATAAATTTCAAAGCTAGACAATTGGAGATATTCACTCTCTATCATATTGACTTTTGTTTTCTT
>PVJX010025027.1:0-27408 GCA_004027295.1 Dolichotis patagonum | reverse complement strand
CAGAAATTCAGCACAAGAACAGAATATTCAAAGCTGTTAGAGAAAAGAAACAGTTCAGTCATAAAGAAAAACCCATCAGAATCACGACAGACTTCTCAACACAAGCCAACAAGGCAAGAAGCAATTGGAGTGAAGTATTTCAAATCCTGAAAGAAAACAACTTCCAACCCAGATCAATGTACCCTGCAAAACTCTCTCAGAATTAATGGAGAAACAAGGCACTTCCATGACAAAGAACAACTGAAGGAATTCATGACCACAAACCAACCCTACAAAGAACACTGAAGGATATTCTAGGGAGACAGAAAAATGGCACTGGTTCCAGAAGCAGTGACGGAGAGAGGTGGCTGAGCGGGGCAGGCAACTGATTGGAGGGGACAAGTAGGGAGACAATGGTAGGAAAATAGCAATGCAGAGACAAGGCAGTGCAATGCCATAGCCATTAATGTAGATGACCCCAATTCACCAATAAAAAGAAACACAGGCAGAGTGGATCAAGAAACAAGATCCATCAATATGCTGTATACCAGAAACATTTAACTCAAAAGGAAATTGACAGACTGAAAGTCAAAGGAGAGAAAACAATGTTCCGTGTGACAAGGAACCAGAAAAAAGCAAGGGTAGCTTGCCTATCAACCACAGAACGCATAAGAAAGCTATGGTATTTTTATAGAATGGAAAGCTACTCATCTATGAAGAAGGATAATCACAAGGCTCTTGTAGGTAAATGAAAGCAACCTGAGGTCATGCTCAGCAGTGAAATGGTTCAGACTCACATGGGTGAACATTGTGTTGTCCCTGTACTATAATAACTGAAGGAGTTATTGGGATCCAAAGAGTACAACAGATACTGTGAAATGAAAGGGGAGGAAAAGTCTAAAAAGGGAAGGTGGTAGCCAGTGTTGATTGATTTCCTGTTATCTTGTTTTGAAGCCCTGTATTCCTTTCATTGCTTTGTTTTGATTGATTTTATTCTGTTTTCCTTCGTTTGGTTTTATTATGTCTGATGGTATAGGCATCTACTTTGAAGATAACAAGAGACACTATGGCCTCCATTGTTGATTCCCTATTATCTTGGTTTGAAGATCTGTATTGTGTTCACTGTCTTGGTTTGGTTGTCTCTATCCTATTTTATTTTGTTCGGTTTTACTGTCTTTAAAATAAAAAAGAAATCAAATAATAACAAATGTTGGTGAGGCTGTGAGGAAAAGGGAGCCCTTCTACATTGTTGGTCAGAGTGTAAACTAGCCTGGGGGGAGGGAAAAAGGAAAGAAAAAACAAGAAAGAAAAGAATAGAAGGAAAAAATGTAAAAAAACTTTTGCAAATAAAGAGGAGAAGAGTAGTTGAAGAGAGGGGAGAGAAATGAGAAAAAAGAAGAAGCAAGGTATGTCATGTATAGGCACAAACTCCCTATGGTGAAAGTTATCATTGTATGCATCTAAAATGTACCAATAAATTAAAAAGTTTTATAGAAGAATAAACAGATCATTAACCACCACTCCGCAAAAGGAAATTAGTATAGTGATTGTTCAAAAACACTGAAACTAGAAATTCCATTTGCCCCAGCTATTCCTTTTCTTTCCAAAAGAGTTAAAGTCATCATATTACAGTGATATATATGTGTTCACATTTACAGCAGCAGAATTCATACAAGCTAAACTTTGGAAATGGCTTACAAGGCCACCAACAGATGAATGAATAAAGAAAATGTGGCCCCGAGCTTGACTGGGCCATACCTAGTGACCTTCTTTCAATCTGGGGAGCTGAGGCCATGCGAGTCCCAGGAGCTGAGGGTGCATGAGGTGATTTCCAACATGCACAGGGGAAGTGTTGGAACATTGCACAAAACTGGAAATATAGGAAAAACAAAAGATGAAAGACCAAAATGCAATCTCAAACCTCTGGCCTACCCCAACAGAGCCTAGGAGCTATGTACATAGAAGAAAATATAAGCCATACACCTGAAATGATATCAACTGAAATAAAGAAACAACTCTGGGAAGCTGTAAAAGAACTGAAATCAGAAATAATCTGCCATATAAAAGAAGAAATGATAAAGGTAATGAAAGAAATGCTGAACACATCTAAAGAAGACACAGTTAAAAAGCTAGAGGAACAACGCAAAAAGATGGAAACTCTGAATGGACAATATAAGAAACAAACAGAATGCATGAAACAGATTCAAAGATTCAAATCAGATTCACAGGGAATCAAAAATTCCATTGAAAGTTGGCAAAACCACCTCAACAAAAGTGAAGATAGAATTTCAGACCTTGAAGACAAGATTGTGGCTAGTGAAAGGAAAGGAAAGATCTTTCAAAAATAACCAGGAATCAGGAAATAACATTTCAACAGCTGCAAGATGATGCAAAGAAAAACAACATAAGATTGATAGGGATAAATGAAAAAGAAGGGGACAGCACAAATGATATCAAGAGGCTATTTACAGAAGTAATAGCTGAAAATGTCACAAATATGAGACTGCAAACTGACATACAGATCAGTGACGCACATAGAATTCCAAATAGCCACAAACTAAAAAAAACTACACCCAGACATATAATAATCACCATCCCAGATATCCAACATAACAACAAAATTTTAAAAGCTGTTAGAGAGAAAAGACAGATCACCTATAAAGGAAAACCTATGAGAACACAGCAGACTTTTCAACACAATGAAATCAAGAAGAGCATGGAGTGAAGTAGTTCAGATCCTATAGGAAAATGACTTCCAACCCAGACTGATGTACCCTGCAAAACTGTCCTTCAAAATGGATGGAGAAATAAGATACTTCCATGACAAAGAACAGCTGAAGAACTTCATAATCACCAAATGAACCCTGCAAAGAATACTTAAAGACATTCTAGATAGACACAGGAAAAAACCACTAAGCAAGGTAGACAATTAAGCAGAGTGGAAAGGTAAAGATGCAATAGCAGAAAGATAACATGTCAACAATAAACCAATATATAACAGTTATAACCATTAATGCAAATGGCCTCAATTCACCAATCAAAAGAAACAGACTGGCAGAATGGATCAAGAAACAACATCCAACCATATTCTGTCTACAAGAAACTCATCTAACCCAAAAAGAAAATCATAGACTGAAAGTCATAGGATGGAAAACGATACTTTATGCAACAGGAACCCCCCCAAAAGCAGGGATAGCTATTCTGTTTGCAGACAATGTGAACTTCAAACCAAGAATGATCTGAAGAGATAAAGAAGGTCACTACATACTAGTTAGGGGAAAACTTCAAGAGGAAGAGATAATAATCTTAAACATATATGTAACAAATTCTGGAGCACCCAGCTAAACAAAACAAGTATTAATAGAAATGAAAAATCAAATAAACAATAACACGATTATAACAGCAGACCTTAACATGTCATTGACACAAGGGACATATCAACCAGACAGAAAATAACAGAACTGAATCACACCTGTGAACGAATTGACTTGATAGACGTATACAGAGTGTTCCATCCAACAACATCAGAATATACATTCTTCTCAGCAGTCCATGGGACATTCTCTAAAATAAACCACATACTAGTCCGACAAACATACTTAAGTAAATGCAAAAGAATTGAAAATACCCCATGCATGTTATCAGATCATAGCACCATAAAACTAGAAATTAATGATAAAAGAAACTGCAAAAACCCCACAAACACATGGAAATTGAATAATACACTCTTGAGCAATCAGTGGGTCACAGAGGAAATTAAAGAAGAAATTGAACAAGATATACAAGCAAATGAAAATACAAATACAACTTACTAGAATCTGTAGGATGCAATGAAATCAGTCCTCAGAAGAAAATTTATTGCAGTGAATTCCCACATCAGGAAAACAGAAAAAAACCACAAATAAACAACCTGATGCTACACCTCAAACATCCAGAAAAAGAAGAGCAAGTCAAGCTGAAAGCCAAAAGGGAGGAAATTATAAAGATCAGAGCAGAAATTAATGCAATAGAGGCTAAGAAAACAATACAAAGAATCAATGAATCAAAGAGTTGGTTCATTGAAAGAGTAAATAAAATTGTTAAGCCTCTAGCCAACCTTATTTTAAAAAGGAAAGAAAAAATCTCAAATTCATGCAATAAGGAATGAAAAGGCTGAAATAACTACAGACTCTGTGGAAATACAGAAGATCATCAATACCTATTTTGAAAACCTCTACTCTCATAGGTTCAATAACACAGAAGAAATGGACAGATTCCTAGAAACATATGAAATAGCAAAGTTGGATCAGGAAGATGTAAAACTGCTGAATAACACAATTTCTATTAATGAAATTGAAAATGTAATTCTTACCAACAAGGAAGAGCCCAGGCCCAGATGGATTCACTGCAGAATTCTACAACAAATTCAAAGAAGACTTAATGCCAACACTCCTCAAACTCTTCAATGAAATTGAAAGGGGAGCAATTCTTCCTAAGTCGTTCCTGGAAGCAAATATTACACTAGTACCAAAACCTGAGAAAAACCCAATTAAAAAAGAGAACTACAGGCCAATTTTCCTAATGAACATGTGCAAAAATTCTCAATAAAATATTGGCAAGCAGGATGCAGCAAATCATTAAGAAGATTATACACCATGACCAAGTGAGATTCCTCCCAGGCATGCAGGGATGGTTCAACATACGTAAATCAATACATGTAATCCACCTTATCAATAGAGTCAAAAATAAGAATCACATGATCATTTTTATAGACACAGAAAAAGCTTTTGATAAGGTCCAACACTCATTCATGATAAGAACCATACAGAGAATTGGAATAGATGGTCTTTACCTCAATATGGTAAAGGCCATCTATGACAAACCAACAGTCAGCATCATATTAAATTGCCAAAAACTGAAAGCCTTTACTTTAAAATCAGGCACAAGACAAAGATGTCCATCATCACTGCTCCTATTCAACATAGTACTGGAAATACTAGCCAGAGCAATTAGACAAGAGAGAGAAATAAAAGGAGTAAAGATAGGAAAAGATGAAGTTAAATTATCATTATTTGCAGAAGGCATGATATTCTATATAGAAAACCTCCAAAACTCCATTGAAAGACTTCCAGATATAATAAATAAATTCACAATGTAGCTGGATACAAAGTCAATACTCAGAAATCAATAGCATTCATATACACTAACAACAAAACCACTGAGAGAGAAATAAGAGAAGCCACACCCTTCACAATAGCATACAAAAAAAATGCAATACTTAGGAATTAATCCAACAAAGGAAGTAAAAGATCTATTTTGGGAAAATTATAATACCCTCAAAAAAAATCAAAGAGGACCTCAAAAAATGGAAAGACATCCCTTGTTCATGGATGTTCAATAAATATTGTGAACATAGCCATTCTCCAAAAATTGTTATACAGATTCAATGCAATCCCAATCAAAATACCACTAGCATACCTCATAGGTCTAGAGAAATCACTCCTAAAATTCATCTGGAACCAGAAGAGACCTAGAATAGCAAAGGCAATTCTAAGCAGCAAAGGCAAGGCAGGAGGCATCACAATCCCTGACTTGAAGTTATACTACAAAGCTACAGTAATAAAGTCAACATGGTACTGGAATAAACACAGACCTGACAATCAATAGAATAGATTAGAAGATACAACTACAACTACAAACACACTCAACCAATTTATCTTTGATAAAGGCCAAACACATTCACTGGAAGAACGATAATCTCTTTAATAAATGGTGCTGGAAAAATTGGCTTTCCATATGCCAAAAACTAAAACTAGACCCATGCCTATCACCCTGGACTAAAATACAGTCTAAATGGATCAAAGATCTAAATATTAAAAACAGAAACACTAAATCTGTTGGAAGACAAAGTAGGTAAAAATCTTGAAGATAGGGGTAGGTAGAAAATTCATGAACAAAAATCAAACTGCACAGGGAATACTTCCCAGAATCAATAAGTGGGATCATATTTTATTAAAGAATTTCTGCATGTTGAAAGAAATCTCCAGCAGAGTGAAAAGAAAACACACAAACTGGGAAAAAATCTTAATGAACTGTCCCTCAAAGGACTTCTGTATAGAACATATAAAGAATTTTTAAAAATCAGACCCCTAAAATTCAAAGACTCAATTCAAAAATGGCCCTCTGAGATGAATACACAGTTCTCAGATGAAGAAACACAAATGGCAAATAAATACATGAAAAGATGTTCAGGATCATTGGTCATTAGAGAAATGCAAATTAAAACCACACTGAGATTCCATCTCACTCCAGAAAGAATGGCCAGGATAGAAAAAGCTACCAACAACAAGTGCTGGAGAGGCTGCAGGGATAAAGGAACTCTTCTGCACTGTTGGTGGAAGTGTAGACTGGTGCAACCACTGTGGAGGTCAGTCTGGAGAGTCCTCAAAAAGCTGGGATTGGAAGTCCCATTTGAACCAGCTATTCTACTTGTGGGCATATTCCCAGAAGAACTGAAAACATCATACCACAATGATATATCAGGCACATCCATGTTTATAGCAGCACAATTTGTAATAGCCAGATCTTGGAAACAACCTAAGTGCCCATCAGCGGAGGAATGGATAAAAAAATGTTGTGCTATTTTTATACAATGGAGTACTACTCAGCTATAAAGAATGATCACATTGAGATATTTATAAATAAATGGATGCAACTTGAGACCATATTCATAAGTGAAATAAATCAAACTCACATGCATAAATACTGTATAGTCTCCCTAGTATAAGAAATGGTAAGAGTACATAAGATTTTATGGTAATCATGGTAACCCATTACATTGCTTTGATGCCTTATAATGTTTTCATTCATCAGTTGGAATAGTTTTTTCTCTGTTTTGTTTGATTTTATTATGTGTGATGATATGAACAGCTACTTGGAAGAAAACAAGACATTATGGCAGCCATTGCTGATTTAATATCATCTTGCTTTGAATTCCTACCATGCTTTTGTTCTTTGATTACCATTGGTTCTATCATGTTGTGTCTTATTGGATTTTAATATGTGTGATAGTATAAACCAATTTTTTATGGAAAATGAGATATTATAGAAGTCATTGTTCATTTTCTGTTATTTGGTTTTGAATGTCCTGTAATACTGTCATTCTCTTGAATGGTTTTATGTTATTTTGTTATGTTTGATATTATTGTGAGTGAAGCTATGTTCAACTATTTCAAAGAAAGAGACATTATGGTATTATACACTACACTACTGTTAATATCTGGTTGTCTTGTTGTAAAGCGCTGTGTTGCTTATGTTGTTCTGTTCTGATTTGCTTTGTTCTGTCCTCTTTTGTTTTATTCTCTTTAAAATAAAATTTTAAAAAAGAAAATGTGGTATTTGTGTACAGTGGAGCACTACTCTGCCATAAAGAATGATAAATTCTTTATGGTTAATGAAACAAATCAGACACACAAGCTTAAATACCACAATGTTTCTCTGATGTGAGAGACTCAAGATATAAAGAGCAAAATAAAAGATAGAAAATGGGAGTAAGGGAGATCACTTACAAATGGGAAGGGAATCATGAGTTGGAAGGATTGGGAAGGGACGGGAGAGGTAGAAGATGAACAAAGAACTAAGATATGTTATGAACATGTACCAGCTCCCCACAATATGTGTAATCATTATGCACTGCAAACAGGTACCAATGGGAAATAAACAAAAATTTTAAAAAGCAAAAGGTTACCCAAACGTATACCGGCTATGAGAGACTTTAATCCTAAAGGCACAAATGGGAAAGATACTCCATTCGGACAGAAAGTGAAGCGTACCTGGATGATTACAGTCACATTAAACAAATATAATTTGATTAAAAACTGATAGGAGAGACAAAGAAGACCACCAGATACTGATGAAGAGCTCAGGTCACCAACATGGTAAACCAGCAGAGAAGCACCAACACTCAGAAAAATGTTGACAGGATTGATGAAGGAAATAGCATGACATCAGCAGTTGGAAACTTCAGTATCCTATTTTCAATCCTAGAGAGAAGCAGACAGAACGTGAGGAAACACAGCAACAAGTAAATAAAAGACTTAAATATCAATATATTCCAACTAATGAACATTCAAAGGACAGCCCAGCAGTCAATGGCAGAAACCCATTTTTCTCAAGTTCATATGCAATATTCTCGAGATCACATGCTAGGACCCAAACAAACTGCACATATTTAAACCCTACTAAATACCTTTTCTAATTTCTGTGGGAGGCGATTAGAAATCAACAGTGCCAAGAAATCTGCCAAGTTAACTCATATCTGTAAAAATGAAACATTCTAACACTTAACACATTCACACCTCCTTGTATCAAGGTGGTCCCTGTGTGACTTCCCCTCAGGTGACATGGGATGGTCCCACCGCATGACACATGTGACCAGATGGGACAATCACACAGGTTCCCCAGGTGGTATAAGTCGCCCAGCATTGAGACATAGGAATTTCATACCACGTGAGCACATTAAGGAGTCATCACATCCTGCTTGCCAACAGCGTCACACCGGTGACCAAGTCTTTACCACACAGGCCTCTGAGAACATTCACGACCCAACTGCGGGGTGTCTGTGGGTTAGGACACGAATATCTCCCTAAAGTTTCGTGTGTTCAGGGCAGGGCTTTGAAGATGGGATGGAAGCAGCGGGGTCTCTCCTCCTCCGTGGAAGGACCATCCACACACTCCTGCAGGGTGAGGAGGTGCGGCCTTGGTGGGCCTTCCCCCTTCAGGACACAGGGCACACGGAGCCTGAGTAATCGGCTCTCCCAGCACCCTGGCCTGCTTTCCTTCTGCCAGAGCCTCGCACCCCGAGCCACACAGGGCCAAGGCAAGAAGGCTACTCACGCGTCAAAGACGTAGTAGACATCAGAAACACCATCGCAGTACTGCAGGACCCGCTCATCCACTCTGTTCCACATCTGCAGGACCTCGGGTTGTGGGGAGGATTGGGAAGTGCGTTGAAAAGGCTGCCAGCTGTTGTTGGGGTTGAAGGAGCTCCCAGCTCTAAAGAGCTGCGCAAGGAGCAGCAGGAAGAGCAAAGAGCCTGGCGGACGGCGACAGCACTGCTCCATTTTCCCCGCTGTCCCATGTACCCTCTTGCACTACTGACTCTGTCCCGGAACCCAGAGGCCTGCTGCTCAGCTGCCTCTGCTTCAATCCTCTCACCAGTGCCCACTGCAGTCCCCCAAGTCCCTGCACTCAGCACAGGACTTGAGGACACAGTTGCTCTGCGTCCTGCCACTACCTGCCCACCGGCACTTTCCCCACCTCTAAGCAAAACACTCCCGGGCTTATGATGGACAAGCAGGTTGTCATGGTGACTTTGTGACCTGCAGCTCTACCCAGGGACCCACACGTTGACAGCATCAAGTGGGGGAGTCACAGGGTCTCTGTGTGATGGTGTGAGATGAGGTCTCCCTGTCCCTCTCCCCAGCCCTCATGGGCGGAACCAGGAAAGGCCAGCAGTGCTGGCTGAGACCAGGATGTCACCATGGGTGGGAAGCTTCAGAGACTTGGGGGCAGTGAGGAAGACCATTGTGCACCCTGATGTAAGCCAGGCAATGGGGAGCTGAACGAGGTGGAGATTGTGCCCTGTGCCCAGGTCCCCTGTGACCTGTGTGCTCTTTGCCCTGTCCCATTACAGGCCAGCTGATCTAGGTCATCTGAAGCCAGGGCCATTTTATTGTGCCCCAAGGTCCATGGCCAGACCCTCAGGAGGGCAGAGTGCAGAGGCCCCATGATGGGTGCCCTGGGAAGGCTGGGGAGCAGGATGTGCCTTCCATGGTGGGGTTTCCTGGGGTTTTCTGGAGGCTTCACCACCTTGGTGTGGGGCACACTGGCCGTGGAACCCCAAAGCTGGGCTCCACTGGGACTATTCATGCAGACCCTGCACCTGATCCCTCCAGGTGACACAGAGTATGATAGCAGAGGGTGGTGGCCACTTATCAATGGTGACTCAGAGCCCCAAGGGAAGATTTTTCAAAGACAAGGTAAACACTGAAGGGCGCTTTATGACATCAGCTCAGAAGTCACATCATGTCACTTCCACTGTGCTGCGTCAGAGCCGTCACTGTCTTGCCCAGGTTCTGAGAGAGGACAAAGGTCTGAATCTCAGAGGAGTGGACTGGGCTAGGCCTTCTGTGACCTGCTTCAGGACAGCACTTGGAGACTGCTTCAGGACAGCACTTGGAGACATGGCAGAGGGGTTATATGGGAGGCACTCCTCACAGATAACACCTTCAAGAGGACGACGGCACATTCATAGATGTCTTAGTTATTTTCACTAGTAACTAAGACATTGAGACAAAATACCTGATGCCCAAAGTTGGGAAAGGAAAGGTTTATTTCTTACAGTTTTTGGAGGTTTCAGTCCATACTCAGTTGGCTCCAAGGCAGGGTGGCATGACGGGGCCACAGTTCATGGCAGCTGCAAACAGCAAGCGGGAACTGGCAAGAGAGAGAGACACACCTTCTTCCTGCCATTACATCACATCCTGGCTCCACCCCTGAGGAGGGTGTAACACTGACACCACCAATCCAAGAACTAGACAATGAACCAGTCACAAATGCACAATGCAAATTCATGAGGCCTGGGGGCCACTGACATAAACCATGACAGGGAACATCTAGACACCTCCATACCATTCTGCCCCTGGTACCCAAAGATTCATGCAAAAGGCATTTAGTCCATGTGTAAGAGTAACTAAAGTCCCAACAGTTTCAGCAATGCTGAAAAGTCCAACTCAAAAGTGTCCTCTGAGACTTAAGGCAAACTCTTAGCTGTGAGCTCCTGTACAAACGAGAAGAAAGTTAAATACTGCCAACATTTGATGGCATAAGTGAAACATTACTATTCCAAAAGGTACAAATGGGAAACACAAGAGAATGGAATCAAAGCAAGTCCAAAATTCAGCAGGGCTAACAGTCAGTGCTTTAGTCCCACGTGCAGCATCCAGGGAATCTGTGGCAAGATGTGAACTCCAAAGGGCTCGGGTGGCTCCCTCCCTACGGCTCTGTGGGTGGCTGTAGCCCCAGTGGCTTCTCTCTTGGGCTAGCTCTGCTGCCCCCTTGGGATATTCCTCAGACAATCCATGTTTCTGGCTTCTCCAAACTTCTGGGGTCTCCGCTCCGCCTTTGGCTTCATACTCACAGCTTCACACACTGCCCTCTCAGGGGTGCACTGCCTGGGTTCCCAAGATTTCTGCTGGAATCTTGGTGGAAGCCTTCCTGGCCACACAACTCTTCCTTTATGCATTCAATAAAACCACCACCACTTGGGTGATAGCAAGGACTGTTGCCAGCTGGAGGAGTAATCAGGCTTCTGTCTGTCTTGGCCTGAGGGCTCGAGCGCCTATGAAGCAAATGCTGAGGAACCACTTCTCTCAGCAACCACCATTCGGGAGCACGGTGCTCTGGGGCCCTCTTCTCAACGCAGTCTTACACATTTGCAGCTCTGCAAAGGCTGGAGTCCGTGCATTCTTGTGTTGTCCTTAGACTTTTTTTTTCTGTTTTTTCTGTTCTGAAGTTAACTGGCATCTGCTTGCTAGTCTTTCCAACCCCCAATTTCCCTCTACTCCATCTTACAGGATAAAGCTTTACTGAGGCTTCCTTTCTGGCCCAGCTCACAATGCTTTGAGTCAATCTGTGGGTCTGTTTGCTCTGCTGGACCATTAGCCAGATTTACTCTGTGCATCATCTCTATATAAATCTAGCTAAAATTCCCCATCAGTAACCTCAACATTAAACTGCCTTGAAATTTTTTCTGTAAAGTTATTCTGCCACCCTCAGTCTCAGTCCCAGGCAAAGTCTCTGGACACAAGCAAAATGCAGACAAACTTTCTGCCAAGCCATAACGTACATCATCTGGAGTCCAGCAACCAATGCAGTCCTTCTTCCCAGCAAAACTGTCTTGAGCATGAGCTCGAATGGCAGAATTATTATCAAGCTTCTGGTGTTCTGAGCTCGGACCAGAATCTCCCATCCAGTACAGCCTCCGGGGTTCCAGATCTGTTTTTTCAACTGGCAACCTTGAACCCTTCCAAACTCTTCTCCTTCCCACAAGCCAGTTCCAAAGGCTCCTAAGCCACATGGTCCGATAACAGTCACAGCAATGACCCCACTCCTCTGGTACCAAATTCTGTCTCAGTTACTTTTATTGTTGCCAAGACAAAATACTCCACATCCAGAGTTAAGGGAGGAAAGGTTTATGGAGGTCAGTTTGTAGAAGTCTCAGGCCACAAGCGGTTGGCTGCAAGGCAGGTGGCATTCCAGAGGAGGCACAGTTCATGGTGGGCAGAAGGTAGCCAAGCACTAAGGGATGACCACAGCTCTTTCTATTTTTTACGTCTAATCTAGCCTGCTCAGGGAAGACGGCATTCACAGCCTTAATGCTAGTGCGTCTGATCCTAACATTGCACCATAAGTCCATCCCACTATCACACCCTCTAGATCCAGCCACCTCTGAAAAGGCCCCACCTATGACCACATGAGGCTTTGGGGGACATCTAGACACAGCCATAGCAGAGGCCATCGTGAGTGCCCTGGAGGGAGCCAGACAGTGGTGGAGTTGGATGAGGTAGAGGCCACGGGCTGTGAGAGGACAACAGTCCCTGATCCCTGATCTCTAGGGGGCCATCCCAGCTCTGCGACTGGAAGGGACTGTTTTATTGTGCCTTGCTTGGGCTCCATGGTCAGCTGTCAGGAGGGCAGAGTGGAGGCCACCTGATGGGGAGTCCTAGGAAAGCTGGGGAAAGGTATCACTGGGTGGTTGGGTGTGGGATTGTCTAGAAGCTTCCTCATCCCGGCATTGGTACTGGGGTGGAGGGCTCCAGAACTGTGCAGGAGTCCTGCTTTGGGCCTTGACCAGAATGTGTTCTTTCGGTGAAGACCTCAAAGCTTAGGAGCCGAAAGCCCTCAAACACTGACAGGCAGGGACCAGCGCCCTCCAGGGGAAGCAGTGCCGTGCAAGCATTCCACACTGTAAGTAGTTGTCAAAACACAAAACACTCACCCAAAGCTGTGCCCTTATCCTTTTTAGGTTCTCCACATTGAGACATCGACATTAGATATTTTTTTCTGTTTTTTTGAGACAGGGTTTCACTATGTAGTTCAGGCTGGTTTTGAACTCACTCTGTGCCTAGGCTGAACTTGAGCTCACGCAACCCTCTTGCCTCAGCCTCCCAAGTGATGGGATTACGGGTGTGGGCCAGCACACCTGTGCAGGACATTTTTAAGGGGCAGGTTTTTACTCATATCTTACTCTCCTGTAGACAGAAGGAAATACAACCCATAAAGGATTTCTAAAATCATTTCCCTGCCTTAGTTGAAGCTTCTGGTTCCCTTTGAAGGTGTTGTCTGTGAGGAGTGCCCTCCTCCCAGCCCCGGTTGCCCCATAGCCGCTGTCTCCAAGCGCTGGCCTGGAGCAGGTTGCAGAAGCCTGGGCCGGTCCCTGAGCTCCGGGCCTTTGTCCTCTCCTGGCACCTGGACAGGACAGTGACGGCTCTGACTCAGCACAGTGGAAGTGACAAGGTGTGACTTCTGAGCTGATGTCAAAAAAGCCGTTCAGTTTTTACCCTGTCTTTGCAAAAGTCTTCCCTTGAGGCTCTGAGTCACTGCGTAGGTGGCCACAATCCCTGATGCCGTGTTGCTCTGAGGAAGCCCACGTCACCTGGAGGGATCAGGTGCAGGGTCTGCATGAATAGTCCCAGTGGAGCCCAGCTTTGGGGTTCCATGGCCAGTGTGCCCCACACCAGGGTGATGAAGCCTCCAGAGAACCCCAGGAAACCCCACCATTGAAGGCACATCCTGCTCCCCAGCCTTCCCAGGGCACCCATCATGGGGCCTCTGCACTCTGCCCTCCTGAGGGTCTGGCCATGGAGCTTGGGATGCAGTAAAATGGCCCTGGCTTCAGATCACCTAGGTCAGCTGGCCTGTAATGGGGCAGGGAAAAGAGTGTCACAGGGGACCTGGGCACAGGGCACAATCTCCACCTTGTTCAGCTCCCCATTGCCTGGCTTATATCAGGGTGCACAATGGTCTTCCTCACTGCCCCCAAGTCTCTGAAGCTTCCCACCCATGGTGACATCCTGGTCTCAGCCAGCACTGCTGGCCTTTCTTTGTTACCAGCACTCCTGGTTCCACCCATGAGGGCTGGGGAGAGGGACAGGGAGGCCTCATCTCACACCATCACACAGAGACACTATGACCCCACACCCCCACCTGATGCTGTCAACATACAGGTCCCTGGGCAGAGCTGCAGGTCACAAAGTCACCATGGCAACCTTCCTATCCATCAAAGCCCTAGTGTATTTGCCCCAGGGTGGAAGAAGGGCTTTGGGGACAGCTAGTGGCAAAACACCCAGAGCTGCTGTGTCCCATCCCCATGCTCTGAGAGGGAACCGGTGTGGAAACTCTGGGCATTGGTGACAGGGCTTCTGGGGGCTCCGTCCCTGGCCACAGGCAAGGTGGCTGGGCAGGAGGCCCGAGGTAGCTTGTGCTTGCCCTACCTGGGCCCTGGGGCAGGGTTCTCTGAGCAAAGAGGTCCCAGGAGCAGCCAAGAAAATGGGGAGGCATGGCCCTTGTGTGCCCTTCCCTGCCCACTTCCTCCGAGCCCTGCTGCTGTTTCCAGCCCTGTTCAGCACAGGGAGCCCCATGGAAGTCATCGTCGACTGGCAAAACGTCGAGAGCCTGGACGCGGGCTTTGAATATTTAGAACCCTGGGACCCAGCACCCAGCTGGCACAAGAGGCAAGCACAGCAGCGGAAATGCCTGATTGGCTCCGACATCTACTTCGTCCTGGAAAAGTGAGTGGCCCTCCCATCCTGCCTCCACCTGACACCAGGAAGACTCGGTCCCCGTCAGTGCAGGCAGGATGGGGACTCAGGAGGCATCCCTGAGACTCTAAGAGGAGAAGCAGGCCCCCCAGGGCTCAGCCCCCTGCACAGCCTCAGCGCCTTCCTTAGCTCCTCAAATGGGGGCTGTGACCACAGTGCTCCGGCTGGCTGTGTCTCTATAGCAAGGGGGCCCAGCCCTGGGTCCTGCGGGTCCCTCAGTCACTGGCCCCCAGGGACCCTCCTCCCAGCCCTGGGAGAAGCCCCAGCAGGGTTATCTGGCGAAAGAGCACCTGTGGCCCCTGGGGGGCGCTCGGCTGGGTGGCTGCTCAGTGCCCTTTGCTCTAAGCCTTGTTCTTCCTGTCACCCCAGAGACCTGGCACAGTCCCTGCACCCTTAGGGCTGCTGAGGGCTCTGCGTGGCCCTGGGGAAGCGGGGCTGTGGCTGGGGCATCTCCTGGCTGCCATGGAGGAGGGCAGGCGAGTCTTGGTCTCGGGGAGGACACCAGTTTTATCTCAGCTGCTCTTGCTGGCTGGGCCTGGGGACCCATGGGGAGCCTGGTGCGGCCCTCAGCAGGGGCCATCCGCATAGGTCCCCAACCCTCCTCCCGCAGCACCGCATCCTCCCCACTTAGCAGCCCAGGGGTCTCTTGATGTCCTGGTGAGGGGTGGGCTCCTAGGTGGCCAAGGTGCCTGGAGGACACTGAGGGTGACAGGATCTGGGCTTCCTGGCCTGGGCTTGTTCCACAGTGGCAGGTTGGCTGCTCTCATTTCCTCCTTCTCCATGGGCCCTGAGGGTGGGCACCTGGGCCCCGACCCCAGTTCCTGAGCGAAGTCAGTGACCAGGAGCCCCCATTTGCTAGGGGAGAAGTCTCTCGCTTCCAGCCCAGGGACTGCTGGAGACTCGGGTTGCTTCTGCCACTTGGTCGTTGTGCATAGTGTTGCCACTGCTCCCGGAGTCCACGTGCCTGTTTGAGATCATGCTTGCGCTTCTGTGGGGGTTTATGCGTTAACTGTTGTTTGGCCTTTGTGAGGAAGCCGCAAAATGCTTGTCGGGGTATCTGCGACACCTTACATTGCTGCCAACGGTGTGCCAGGGAGCGACTTCTCTAGTTTCCCTGTGCTTTTTGGTAATATTCACCTGAATGCATGTGAAGTCATTTTTCACGGTAGCTGTGAATCCATTTTCCTAGTGGCCAGTAAGGTAGTATATTGTTTTGTGTGGTCATTGCTGTTCAGGTGCCTTCTTTGGGAAGGTGCCTATTTGTAACCTCTGCCAGTGATTCAATTGTATCTCGACACTAATGCTTCATCAGTCTGACGATTCATAAACATTCTCTTCTGTTCCCCATGAAATTCTGTGCTTTTTTTTTGCTTAATTAAGTTTATTGGTACATTTTAGATATCCATAATGATCACATCCATCACGGGGAATTTGTACCGGTACAGCACATATTTGGATTCTTCATTGTTTTCCCATTCCCTTCCCCTCCCTTCAGCCCCTCTTCCCCTCCCTGTTCACAAAAGTTTCGTTGCTATTTTTCCTTTTTTCTCATTTTTCTTTTCTGTTCCTTCATTTCTTCCTCTACCTTCCCTTGTTCCTCATCCCATTTGAACACTGTCTTTTACTTCACAATATCTATGGTATATTTTGGTCCTTATTTACACTTTTGGTTTCTCACACCAGAGAAATGACCCAATATTTACATGTGTGCATCTAATTTATTTCCCATAAGGGTATAGTCTCAAGGCGCAATCATTTCCCTAGAAATATCTCAGGTTTATCCTTGTTTATGGCAGAGTAGTACTCCATTGTAGAGAAATTCCACAGTATCTTTATCCACTCATTGGTTGATGGGCATTGGGCTATTTCCAAGATTTAGCTATTACAAACTGTGGTGCCACAAACATAGTGGTGCATGTATTACTGCAGTGTAATGTTTTTTTAAGAAAACAAACAAAACAGAATAAAATGATACTGAATTTCAAAAAAAGAAATAAGAAATTAATACTAGTTAATATATTGCTTATTGTTATCTTGAAAGTAGTTGTTCCAGTTACGAAAAAAACAGTAAATAAGATCTAAAATGCAGCAAAATGCTTTGAATTCTTTTGATAAGATACCAGGAAGAGGAGTAATTGGGTCAAATACAACCTGTAGTCAGTCTTTTGAGGAATCAAAACACGGATTTCCACAGTGGTTGCATCAGTCTACATTCTGATCTGCAGTGGAGGAGTGTTGCTTTTTCCCCACAGCCCCACCAGCATTTGTTATTGGTAGATTTCCTGATAATTTCCATCCTTTCTGCAATGAAATGGAATCTCAGCATTGTTTTAAGTTGTATCTCTCAAATGACCAGCGATGCCAAACACTTTTTCATATATTTATTTGCCATTTGTATGTTTTCCTCTGACAGGTATCTGTTCATTTTTATGCCCATTTTGGGATTGGGTCTTTAAATTTGGAGGTTCTGATTTTTTTCAGTTCATTGTATATTCTAGATCTTAGTCCTGTTTGAGGAACAGCTGGCAAAATGTTTTTCCCACTCTGTGGGTTTTCTTTTCACTCTGTTTGTGATTTATTTTGCATTGCAAAAGTGTTATAATAAGATGTTTCCAGTTGTTAATTTTTGTAAAATTTCCTGTGCAGTAAGGTTTTGTTGATAAAGTCTTTAGCCATTCCCGTTTCTTCAAGAATTCTTACTGTTCTCTCTTCCAGCAGATAGAGTGTTTCTCTTTCAATATTTAGATCTTTGATCCCCTTTGATTTTATTTTCTTCCATGGGGAGAGATATGGGTCTAGGATGAAGTTCAGTTTTAAAATTCCTTTCTATTGTTACCTATGGTTATGGTTTGACTTCCTTTTTTTACGAGTAGGTAAATTATGGGGAAAAGGAATGAAGAATAGGAAAGCTCGTGAGAGACAGGAGGGGCACCAAGTGGGGTGTCAATGAGCCTATTTCCCTGAGACAACTTTATAGAGCACAATCATGAGGGGGGTACCACATGGGTCAAACCTATAATCAACCAATATGATCATAATTGCTTGGCTAAGACTGACCCACTTACTTTGATCTTTAGTCTTGGTCTAGTCTTAGTCATAGTGATTTTAGTCTTGGTAGTCTCAGTCTTAGTCTCAGTCTTAGTCTTAGTCTTAGTCTTAGTCTTAGTCTTAGTCTTAGTCTTTGTCTTAGTCTTAGTCTTAGTGGAGGAGAGGATGGCCCACGCCTAATGAGATAATGGTTCATTTGTGTGGGAAATCATAAAAGGGTGGTAATAATAATCTCCAACTTCCATTTATTGCTTACAGAAGTATGCAACTCTAGCCATTGTGACTTTAGTCTTCTTCCAATGCTCCTCCAACTGCATTTTGGATGTGTTCCCATGGTCTGCATCGACTCCCTTGAGGGCCTGGCCCTGTCTGACTGTAGTTAGTCCTAGCTTAAGTGTCCGTGACATTCCTCCCTTTGAAGAGATATCCCTAAGTGTAATTAGTGAGAGGGGACGTAGTTTCCAACTAGCTACTTTGAGCTGAGAAGTCGCTGCACAGGAGACCTTCTCCAGACAAGTAATCTAATGGGCACTGGCTGGAAGTCATGGTGCACTTTAGCAGTTGTAAAATCTCTCACAAGGTCAATGTAGTGGATCCTGGTAAATGGAGTCTGGCACGATTGTCATTGGTTCTATCTGCATAATGACTTGGCTAGTTTTGCAAGAATAAACAAGTTTTCCAAGAAATTAAAGCATGTATAATCAAAGCACGAACACTAGAATGGAAAGGAGGATAGGAGGGGGAAAATGCCACATCTCATAAGGGACTGGAATAGTGATTGTAACCAGTTGGCTCTTAGATCCTGGTACTGAGAAATGTCAGTGACATTTCTTGTCATAAGTCCCTCCAGTTGTAGTTGTAAGAAGATGCAGAGTTTGATTGCTGTGTTAGTTCTTTTTCTCTCATTGTTGATACGAGATACCCAACACAGGAAGTAAAGGTTTCCTTAGCTCCCAGCTTGTGGAGGTTTCCGTCCATAATCAGCTGGCCTCAAGGCAGGGTGGCGTGGCACCAGGGCAGCACTTCAAGGCAGCAGCCAGCAAAAGCAGCCAGAGCAAAAGGGGAGAAGACCAAGTCTCCTTTCTTCCTTTATATTGTACACAGGTCACTCCCTACCCAGGCCCAGGGTAGCACTCACAAAATCCCCTTGCTCGCCTCTTGCACAGAGAGGGAATGTTGACAAAGTCAGGCTCTTCCCTCCCTGCTGAGTCTTAGTTCAACTTCTGAACCTCTCAACTCGACACAGTGTATCAACCAAAACAGTCAGTTACCCGTGTAGCTGGCAACTGCCAGAAGGCGCCAGCAATCGAAGCCCCTTTCGAGATCTAGCTTTTATTACTATAGCATTGTTTTCACACATCTGTTGGTTATACTTTTCAGCTAGGTGTTTCAGACCAAGTTAGAGTGAGACCTGTGTCAGTCACAAGGAACTTCTTGCTGCCTATCAAGGTCAGTCTCTGTAGGTCTCAATTTTTGTTGGAACCGTGACAGAGCCTCCAGCTCCTCTGTCAGTAGGAGCCTCCAGAATGGCTTCTGGTCTTGCTTGACCGTGCTGCTTTCTGGGAAATGGTAGGAGACTCTCCCTCTTTGGTGATCTTCATTTTGGCACACTGTACACTCAGCAGCTCTTGTCCTCTGGGTTCTAGTAGTCTCTCTACTCAGCAGGTTGGGTGACTCACCAAAGTTTCCTGTAGAAAATGTTCCATCATATACTGGGTCCCTGCTGATCTTGGAGACTGAGGACTAAACTACTGTCCTCTTAGCCGTTACCTTTCTACTTCTATCCTGTAAATTTCAGTTACTGAGCACCCAGGAGAGAAGAGCATTGGGTATGATGATAGTGCATTGGGAGCAGTGAGCTTAATTATTATAATCTCATCTGGACATCAAGAGTGTTGAGATGTAAAGTATAGTCAAAGGGCTATTATTTCTTACCAGTCACTGTTGTTTTAGAGGTTGAATCTCTGCAAAATGTTACCAGAGGACAATTATAAAATTTTACAGAGAACTTGAGATCAAGAGCCACATATAATATTTCAGAATGAAAACACACTTGAATGTCCATCATAGTATAAAATAACTTTTCATTTATCTAATTACAAGATACTAAATGACATAAAGTTTTACCTAAATTTGTTATTTTTCAACTATTTTTGTGACCAGAGTGATATTCATGCAGAATGTGCTTGTGTATACATATACTTTAAAGGCTATTAATGTCTAAGTTTAAGTCACTAAAGTGGTATTATCTGGATTGTGCAGTGTTTAGGTGCATTTAACTGTTACAACACAAGTACATATCAATAACACAAGCACAAGCCTGACAAAGTTATTTTCATGGTTTGGCTGCTTGTCCAACACTGGACTGACATATACATTTCATCACAGATCGATAGAACACAGTAAGGGAATGCCAGATGTCTGAGCCTAACAAAGTTATCACCATGAACAACTTTCACCAATAGGATGTTCTTAGTTCCATAAATTTAACCAAGAGCATTTTAAATAAGTCAACTTTATTGTTTTACGGATAGAAAAGCTAACCTTTGATGATAATAATCTTTTGACTGATGTAAAAATATTACAGTGTGTTCAGTAGTGTTTGTTGGGAGCTATCTCCCAAAAGGCTATGCAAATGATTGGTGATTAAAGACTGAAATAAATGTTTGCAGGCATCTGCTCCCTTCCTCACCCAAGGGGAGTCTCATTCAGCATTTTTCCCAAGCCTACGGCATCCCCATTTAATTTTGTTAGTAAACTTTTCGTATTCTCTGTTGAAGATAAAATCATTAGTGAACAGTGTATCATCTGGACATTGCATTGACCATGACTTGGGAAAAATTCAAACAGGCCAAGTCATGGGGAGCACTTGTCACAAAGGATGAGGACGGTCTCTTAACTCAGAGAAAGTATGAACCAAAGGTAATTCTGACCATTTTCCCTTTCTCTTCAGAACAATTCTAGTTGCAAAATAGTATCATAATCAACAATTCTCTCTGCATTCTATTTCATCTCTCGTGATAGGCAGGCCATGCAGAAGAATATAAAACCACTCTTTCAGTAAATGAGGGTGGCACAAACAATACTGTTGTAGTCTGGGTTTGCAAGGAAAACAATTTAATACAGGACACATGATTTATGGAATTAATTTATAATAGTCAACCAAAGAGTGAAACACAAAAAGTGCAGGAAATGTGTCCACAGACCAAGAGCCCATGTCAATGTCTCATGTAAGTCTGTATCTAGGATCCGCACCGGGAAGGCCCAAAGGTCAGTGGTGGGAGCAGAAAGTCTCTGCTGCTGGATGAAGGATCTGTGCCAGCAGCCGGAGGGTTATGTGCTGGGGCCAGTAAGTCATGCTCAAATTGAGGACCAGAGCTGCCCTGAAAAGTGCCACGCTCCTCTGACAGTGAGGACGACTGAGTTCATATCAGGAAGCCAGCATGGAAAGCTTCTCCTGGACATTGGACAGCGCACCATCTTCCGCTCTTGAGCCAGGAAGTAGCAAACTAAGGACCAGACCTTCTCCCCAAGGTAAACGACAGCCATTATCAGTGACAATAAGGTCCAGAGCTCCTGGGACCATGGGGACAGCCAAGTTCATGTCCGGAAAGAAGCTGACAAGCTCCTCTAGGAGAACCAACAACAACCAGGAGAACTAACAACAATACTTCTTCCTCTGCAGTGCTCCTTTTCATGTTGGAAACAACCCTCAGGGCGCCCTCCACACTCAGCGCCATGCTGCTTCAGATCGGCTGGTTTACAAGTTGACCGCTGGTTATCAATCCACCACAAACATATTCCAAAGGACTAAGAGAATTCGACGTTCCCAAAAACGGGGGAAAACACACATCCCTTGTAATGCCTGTTTGGTTTTCATCTGTCCCTGAAGTGAACCGCTCTAGAGCAGGTGACTGCTATCTGGAGAGTGACCAGAAGATAGGTCTGGCTGCCCTGTCCACTCTGTCAATGCACACCCCTACCTTCTTTGGAAACTCAGATTTCTAATTCAATAGCATGCTTCCAAAAGCACGAGCTACAATGCATTCGTGCTGCAATGGCTGTGTTGAAAGAAGGGAGGAGTATAAGCAAAAGTAAACCAATGATCAGGAGATCTGCATAACTGCTTTCTGTTTTTGAAAGAGAGTGAGGGAGAAAAGGGAGAGATTTGACGTGGATGGGCCACTTCCCAGCCTGAGAAAGGCAAGAAAAGGCTCAGAAAAGCCCTGGCTTGGGCCCAAGGGCAGAAAAGTTGCTGAGGCATTTGTATCATCTACCCAATCCCCCAGGCCACCTACACTAGTGGCAAGACAAGGCTATGTTTTACTTAAAACCTTCTCTACATATTTCCACCTCTATGTCTAGAACATACTATGACTCTCACAGGTTCAACCCTGTCCTCATTGTCTGGCAAGCAAAACTTAGACCTTAGCAGAAACACTCTTGCTCTGAACATGTAAATGATAAGAGCTCGCCTCTTTACAAATGCTCGTTCTGAGTTATTGGACAGGAGGGAAAGTGGGATACAGGTTGGGACTAAAGCCTTTTTAGAGTCTCTCCCTTTTTCTCTAATCTTTAGCAGAAACCTGCCTCCCAAAATGGGGAAGGTTCCACTGGTCATAGTGCTACATGCCTGTAATCTCGGTTCTTGAGAGGCTGAGGCAGAAGGAGGATGGCTGTGCGTTCAAGGCCAGCCTGAATTGCACAGTGAAACTCTGCGTCAAATAGAGAAAGTAAAACCAGTACAAAGTGTCCGAAAAGATCAGAGCCAGGAAAATCTTCTCTTCTCCTCATTCTCATGATGAGTAGTGAGACAACTTGTCCCGGAATTATCACCCTCAGCTTGGAGAGGCAAGAATGGGGCAATCTCAAGAGCCAAGACTGCTTCCTCACCAGTGGAAGATCAGACCAGAAAGGAAATGAAGGCACAACGTGCCAGCAGTCTGCTCAGTGAGTGTGGGGGCCGGAGAGGGCCGCATTGTTTCCACGAATACTCTCCTGACCCAGACTTAAATGGGCCGCTGAGCTGTCCCAAATAAGAGGCTGTGGGAGCCCCAAATTTATGAGGCATCTATGTTCCATAAACGCGATTTTATTAAAGAAACCCACTTTACAGCATTTCATAAACTCACAATTTGGTTAGTATCAAACCCGCTAGGGGGTGTTCTAACATTCCTCTTTCCTGTTGCTCCTTTTCCAAGACAATAACCATCACAGTCAGGCAAAGAACAACCGTAAATTCAGTAGCCACCAAAACAGGAATATGCAACCCTGCCAGTAAACATCAAATGTTCCATCGAAGAAACATCACACTCTCTTCATGTTCTCAATTTAAATTTACCATCGTGTGACAAATAACAAGGCATAAAGAGACACGCAAACAAGAGAGACAACTTCTGATTACTTTAGTGAGTCATAGTCCAGAATCCGAGAACCCGAAGGAGATTCTGATCCTCTTCCAACTATTTCACAACACGATGGATGAGAAAAGAGATACTTGCGTTATCTACCTAGACACCCGCAAATGGCACATGGGAAAAACGTGTAACTCCCAACCTGCTAGATATCAGATATGCTGAGTTTGTGTTTGCCCCAGTCAAAGAATGAATTCTGTGGAACCAAGGAGGTTAAGAGTAGGAAAATGTATTGAGGAATAGGAGTGGGGTACAGGCAAAGCTCCTGGGAGAAAAGAAGGGTCCCAAATGGGCTGTCTTGGAATTCATCCTCTTGCACACGGACGCCAGTTTCTCCGCACCATTGGTTGGAAACACTCTCTTTCTCCCTTGTGAAAGATGCACGTGACTCCTGATTGGAAGCGCGCAGCAGAGGGCCCGGGACACGCTTGCTCCGGGCAGTCATCCCGATCCCTCTAGAGCCATCCAGGCCTCTGTTTCCTCTTGGCATTCACACTGATCTAGATGCAGTTCAGTGGAGGGAAGGGGCCGGAGGAGGCGGCTCTTGCTGTGTGACAGTCGCCACATGTTTGCATGACCTTCAGGGGTCCCACTTATGGGCACCAGGATGGCTGGAGGGGAGACGGGTGGCCTCCTGGCAGGCGTTTCATGAAGCACAGGCAGCACTATGGTCCAGGGAGGAGCCCAGGAGGGTCCACAGCCTCAGTTCCACCTGTGCCCGCTTTAGAACCTCGGACAAAGCTCACTCCTGAGTGTCACATGTCCCTTCACACTGGGCACAGTTTTGGCCCCGTGATGCTCAGATCTGCAGAGCTGGGGGACCCAGAGACCATTCTGAGGGATGTGGGGCAGCGTGCGTGGTCCCCACTGAACAGGAGGTCATGAGGCCCTACCCTCGTCCTGTTCCTCCCCCTCGCCCTGGGAAGAGGGTGGGAGAGAATGGAGAGCGGGTTGAGGCAGTGGGGACAGGAAGAGCCTGCAGCCGTCCCTGTGGTCCACGTGCTAGCACCAGGGCAGCAGTGGCCGGCCTGTCCCTCTCCCCTGGCAGTGCCTGCTGGAAAAGGTATCTGGGCTTGCAGAGTTTGGGACTGCAGGCTGGGGACAAAGCTGGGGTGTCACACAGTCTGTGGTGCTAGTCCCCCCTGCAGAGACCCAAGTTCCCATAGGAAAGGTCTCCCCCTGCCTCCGTGGTGCTGAGAAATGTGGAGAGAGAGAGAGGAATTTGGGATGTCATGAGGAAGGCCGGGGCAGACACTGCTTGCAAAGGCTCGTCCATCCCAGGGGCAGGTCTGACACCTTAACCTAGAAACCTAGTGGGGGAACAACTGGCCACACCTGGTCACGTCTGGACCTGGGGATGTCTCTTAAATCTTCTGATGGCCATGGTGCCAAGATTCCCAACACCTAAGGGGAGCTGAGTGCATCACATAAGACAAAGAAGAAATGGGGACCCGGAGAGCCTATGAATCAGAGATGCCCAGCAGTCTTTCCCATCCAATTTTCTTTCTCCATGTGTTGACCACACGGTCTTCACCTACTGTGGTCAGACACCGGGTGCCAACCAAGCATCCTCCATTCGGGGAGGCCCCTCAAAGTCAGCAGAAGATCTAGAGGACCAGCCTCTGCCCACAGGTGGCCACCAGGATGACCCACTGTGGCTGGCAGTGTTGGGCTGGGAGAGGCTTATCAAGGATCCTGCAGGGAACGAAGGAAGAAACAGAGGCTGTGTCCCCCTGAGGGGCCACCTTATCCCCTGACTGATGTCTCTTTTGTCTTCAGGTCCTCCTCCGTGGGTAACAACTGGAATCAGATTTACCGGTTTGTGAAGAATATGGTGGAAAAGATGACAGAGTATGCTTCTCCTCGCTGTGGGTCCCTCATCCCTCCCTTAGACTCGGTGGGGTCCCTCGGGTGGGGCACACAGCCCAGTGTGCCTGGGCAGGAAAAGGCACAGAGCGCACTGTCCCCTGGGTCTCAGCAGTGTGGTTGCCCTGCCTGGGAGCCTGGGCACCTGCAGGGACCCCACCTGCTCTCCAGGACACCCCTGCCCCGCTGGGGAGGAAGTCAGGACAGACAGACAAGCAACTTGGCAACCCATACCTGGACACGGGGTTCCCAGGGACAGAGGACAGGGACAGGACATGTGCACAGACACCCGGGTGTCATTATTTTCAGTTCAGACCCCGATGAAGTTGAAAGGCAGGAAACTATGGTGTAAAATGCCGGAGGTAGACAGGGCTGGGAGGTGAGTGCCCGTGGCTCTGTGTCCGGGGGTGTGGGGACAGCATGGTCTCTGTCACCCTCTCGTGTCCTGACTCTGGGTGTGCCCATGCAGACAGCACAGGTCTGCCTGCTCTGGGCTGGGGCACCCTCCCCACCTGCCCCTGTGGGTGACCCCCAAGGTGCCCGGAGACACACAGAGGCCCGGGCACTGCTGAGGGCGGATGCGGGAGAGGCTGGGCCTGACGCCTTTCCTCCGGGTCCCCTTTCCCAGCTGGGATCACACAGCGAGTGACAGAAGCGAGGACAGTGACGCTCTGCAGACCTCCCTGCCACTCAGCCGTGGCCAGCGTGGCACCATGCGCCACGAGGGCCGCTCACTGCCCGAGTCGCACCCCTGCGAGGCTGACCTTGCAGTGGTTTGGGAAAGCAACTCTCATGGCCCATGGACTTTCCTCTGGTCACCCTGAACGTGGGACTTTTGAGTCATGGCTGTGAGCAGAGCTGCCGGGTTCCTTCCAAGCCTCGGGCCTGGTTCAGGGCTGCCAGGTGGATCCCAGCACCTGCCCTTTCTCTATATCAGAAGATTCGTTGTGACACTCAGCCTGGACAGAGGGAAGTCTTTCATAAACCTCAGGACGGACGTCGTCAGCATCGAGTGTGTGAGTCCTAGGATTTAGGGGTCTACCAGAGCACCCCCCGTGGTATGGGAGCCCCGCACTGGGCGCGTGTACATCTGGGGGTGCTGCGCAGCCCAGAGAGCAGCTGTGTAGACAGTTCCTGAGGCCGTCCCGGCTCCCCGTGGACCAGCAGAGGGGCCAGAAACTTCGGTTTGCTGTCCGTCCGGGGCTCTAGGGCTCTGGTTCCTGCTCAGGACCAACCCCGCATAGCCATGCACAGGGCCGCAGAGAGCAGGAGCCGACCAGAGCTCTGCCAGCCCAGGGCCACCACCGTCCCCTCCCTGCTGCCCATGCTGCCAGCCCAGTCCCCTCTCCAGCCTCGTGTGACCCAGCCTGTGACTCGGGGAGGTCGGACAGGGAGCCAGTGTCCCTTCACTGTGACGACCAGGGGACAGCCCCATCCCTTCACCCTCGCCCATGTGCACAGGGCCTGAGCTGGACGCCCCCAAGCCCTCTGGGCCCCCAAGTGCCCGGGCAGAAGGGGGGTCCCTACCCTGTGTGAAGGGACCCACTGGGGCTCAGAGAGGGCGGGATGAGCCCAGGCACAGACCCGGGAGGGGATAGTGAGGCCCAGGGAACCCTGCTCTCCGGTCCTCCCCAGGGTCCCCAGCAGCCCCACCTCCCCCATGTGGCCCCTGTAGCATTCTGGGTCCTCAAGACACACTGTGGTGCATCTGAGGCGAGCGGTGAGGGCCAGGGTGACACAGGCGGCTGGGGCTCCTTGTCCTGGCTCAGCCCAGAGGCCTGAGCAGGGCGAGGTGCGGCCTGCAGCCCGGGGAACCAGCCCCGGCCCTGCCCCACTGGGTCCTTCACACTACAAAGCTGCAGAGGAGGGTGTGGGTGGCTGGAAACCTGCATGGTAGACACTCAGGTACAGGCCCTGTGGGACCTGAGGCCTGGCTTTCTATGTGCCCCTGGCTGAGCTGGCATGGACCTCCCTCCCCACAGGTACGCCCTTCCACAACTCCGCCTCCCACGACCACGACCCCGACCACAACCACAACCACGACCCCGACCACGACCCCGACCACAACCACCACCACGACCACAACCACAACCACAACCACAACAACTACTCCACCCCCACCCCCGCCCCCGCCTCCGCCCCCTCCTCCTCCCCCGCCCCCACCCCCTCCTCCACCTCCAGCCTCCAGCAAGTTGTTCCTGGCCCCACTTGGACTGTTCCTGTTGCTCTCACTGCTGCTT
>PVJX010025026.1:0-27408 GCA_004027295.1 Dolichotis patagonum | reverse complement strand
CTGTTACCCGTAGGTCTCCTTCTTGGCCTAGACTTTAATCCCATAATACACTGCAGATCGTGATTATTCCCTACTAGGACCCAGGAACGGGCACAGTTGGTAGCTAGTCTGGTGCCCACTGACTGATGAAGCTGAGATCCTTTTCCTTCAGCCCCCTTAGTGAGAAGTGCCCCACTTCCCATCCCTTCCCACGGTCCCCATTTCCTGTTTGGTTTTTCTCTGTTATGTACATCGAGCCTGACTTTCTTATTTTCTTATGATTTCATTCAGCCCCCCAATCTCAATGTCCCCACAGAAAGAATGTCTGTGGTGTCTGTTTACTGGGGTGTGTTTGATATCCATCCCAGCACTTGGACACCCTTGGTACTCAAGAGCTGGGCCTTTTAACTACTTGGGAGCAGAGGTGGGGACCCAGGCTCAGGGAGACCACATGACACCCCATGATTGGACAGTGAGTGATGAGCACTCTGGGGCACCTCTTGCCTCTCCACCGAGCCACCTCTCAGAGTTGCCCTGGGGTGACAGAGAACGGAAAAAGGGCTTTTCCCTGCTGGTCCACAGCAGGGTGGACACAGCTGCACCTCCCAGAACCCCTCTGCTCTCTTCTCTTCATACCAGACCTACAAGGTGACAGCTCGGAACCAGTCCCAGAACCCCAGAGCTGCAGGCACGTTGGTCCCTGCTTTCATTTCATGGGTATGTAATCCAAGGCCGGGAGTGGAAGAGCCTGGTCTGTTTAACAGCATTTTGGAAAACTGGGCACTTGTTTCTGCACCCACTCCCTCAGTTTCCCCAGTGTGCAATTACTGCTTAGCTCTTGCCCCCAGCTTTGGCTCTACTTTCCCTCCGGGCACGCTGTAAATACTCCTATTGCCATGGGCACACTGTCCTGCCTTGGTGCCTCCATCTCTGGTCTGACTCAGGATTGACCCTAACTCACTGCTGTTTCCTCGTCTGTTCGAGAAGCGGGGGAAATGCAGGAGACCATTTCCAAGGCCTGCAGCTGTCCATGTGTCCGATCTACTGGGTCCCTGGGTTTGCTGTGCAGGATGGGCTTCAGACCCTCTGTCCCCCACCAGAGGGCCATTCTTACCTTGCTGGGAGGTGCCTGCTAGCCAGGAGGAGAGGGCTACCCAGAGGAAAAGGCCTGGGCTGGGCTGCAGATGTGAAATGCCAGGAAATTGACCCCGTCTCTGGGATCTGGCACGTCTTCTCTGAGGAACTAGGGAGGACGTGGAATGGTTCTCCTGCCTGCCTCAGAGGAAGTGGGGGGGAGGGTTAGGGGCCTGAGCAGATCCTGGCTCCCGCAGCTAAGAGACCAGGTTGAAGGCCCCACTAACAGCACCCTGACTCAGGGGACACTTCCCGTAACAGGGCGTTCACTGGCTGTGTGTGCAAAGTTCTTCCTGGGCCCCAGCCTCGGCCCACCCTTTCCAGGCATCTACCATCTGCGTTTTCCCAGAGAGGCCACTGCCTCCTGGGAAATGAAAGTGCTTGTCCCCTAGGCAGCAGGGCAAGGCACAGATCCCAGGGTGGTCCCCCTCCCAAGCCGAGCTGGAGCTCTTCGTGCTGCCACACTCTGGTGGCTGACAGCTGTGCCTTCTGGCTACTCTTTCCCAGGATGTGGGGGACACGCTCTCAGCTCTGACTTTGGGGGTTCCTCATCTCAGAGTTTGCTAAAACAAATTAATATGTGAGGCTGGTGAATCCTGTAAGTTGGCTGCATTCCGCAGGAAAAGGTGTCTGTGCACACACTTGTGTGCAAATGCACACTGTATGCACCTGCGTCTGCTCCATTATCTGTGCACATGTGTGTGCACAAGTGCACACACGTGCACAGGGGCCCACACACTGGGTCTTCCTGCGTGCGTGTGGATGCAAACACATGTACGTGGTACAAGTACTCATCCTTGCTTATGCCCACGTGTACCAGTGAGGCAGTGGGCCACACACGTGCCTCTCTGTCCCTCTCTCACACACACAGGCTCATGCTCCAGGGCTTTAATCTTACCCAAGTCTCTAGCTGCTCCTGCCGAAGGCCCATTCTGCAGTTGCTAGGAAATAGGAAGAAATCTCCTCGCCCCCTTTCCTTTCCCCTTTGGAAGCGAATGCCTTCAACTCTCCAAGCATTTTTGTCTTCCTCCCCGGCTTGTGGCTTGTTTCTCTTTACCGTATTGACTTTGGAGGGGGCAGGAGGGAACAAAGGAGAGGGAGCGTGGGAGGGAGGCGGAGGCAGGAGCTGCTACTGGGGGTGGGCTCCGGGTCCTGGCCCCACACACGGGGCTCAGGCTCCTGCTCTGCCCAGCAGAGTCCTCATTGGAAACAGCATCATTTGACTGTTGCTATTGATTATGGCAAGATTGTGTGTGGCTAAGAGCTCCTTGGAGCCAACGGGTATATTAAGCAATCATTTCTATAGCAGATGACATAACTCCCCCGGCATGGGTTTGTCCTAATGGGCTTGGTATTACTCATGTGCTAATTGATTGGGCACGCAGGGAAGAAAAACTAAATTCACTTGTGAGGCGATTTTATGGCGGAGCTCATAACAGAGGTAATTTGCTGAAAATGTTCAGCCCGGCTCCAGTTATGTAAGATCGGACTCGGCAGTGTTTTATCCTCTGCCTGGGCCTGGCTGGAGAGCTGCTCCAGGTAGGGACCCCCCGCCCCCCCCCGCCTCCCAGGATGCCACCAACCACCCTCTCCTCCCCCAGCTGCCACGCTGTCGCTGTCACTGTGCCCTTGGGAGTGCTGACAATTAGTGCCTTATGCACAACTTTCTTGCCTCAGGGGCGGCTTTCAAAATATCTCAGCTTCTCCTGGTGAAAAAACGCCTCTGTCTAAGGGCAAAACAGTTATTTTCGGATCAACCATCTAGTGTTACAAAGCTCTTGTTCAGAAAGGAAGAGGAAGGCGGGATTTTTTTTTTTAACAGAAAGAATATTTTGCCTGGCAGAGGGAGGGTGGAGGGGCTGGAAGAAGCTCCCTCCTGTCCTCCACTCATCTCTCTCCTTCTTCCTCTTCCTGAAGCAGCCAGCCTTACTGATGACTCTGGGAGCTTCTGGGGCCTTTGCTTGGCCTTTGTACTGTGGCCCAGCTGCACCGTCCTATGTCCCACTGCACAATCGGGTCCTTCTAGTCCTACCCGCCAGAGCTTGGGGGGCGCCGTGCTCTTCACTCCAGATGTGTGCAGCTGGTGCACCCTGCAGGCTCTGGCTGCTGCCGTTTCAGGTCAGGCATCTGAAGAAGTGGCTTCCTCAAGGACGCTAGGATGCCCTGGGCCATCCTGGGGCTCCCACAGCCCCCAGGGGCACCGTAGGTTGGGGGAGAGACTCCTGACCCTCAGGGATGCAGGGACAGGCTGACTGCCCTGCAGAGAGGCATAGCCTGGGCTGCATGAAGAAAAGAGGAGCCTTGAGCTAGGAGGTAAGGACCAAAGAGCTGGCCTGCTTCGGCTTCCTGGGAACTGCAGCCTGACTGGTGGCCTGCCTTGGGAGCATTTGGGGCCTGGGAGCCTCCAAATGGAGAAGACAGGGGAACTCGGCGCGTTGCAAGATTTCAGGGAGACCCTGAGGGGAATGCGGGGGTTGGGGCAGGAGAGCCCTGATCTGTGCTCAGATTTCTCCATCTCTCATTATGCTATGATAATGAATAGGTCTAGAATGTTGTAGTGAGTAGGCAAGACACGAATGGGGAACAGGAGTTCTGATTGCTTCACCTTGGCTGGGCGGGGGAGGCTTGTGGGACCTCTAGGAGGCTCCCATTCCCAAGGGAAAATGCTCTGCTGGCCCAATCTGCCTGCCACCCTGGCCGCTGCACATATATGGCCCGGCCCTGGAGAGACATCTGATGTGGGCTGTGAATGTCCTGGGAAGGGTGACAAAATGAGGGGGTCACCTGGCCGCCACCAGAAGACAGCCCCATGCAGGAAAGCCTGAGGAAGGGATGGAGAAGGTCCCCAGGGACAAGGGCAGCAGCCTTGCTATGTTCCTGTCCTGTGACATCCAGAGGTGACTATGCTGTGTCCCCACTGGGGTGGTGAAGGTATAATCACTGCCTATGGCATCACAGTGCTGGGAAGATTAAGCTGCGGACTTAACCCAGAGCCTGGCTGAAAGAAGCCCTCGCGACATAGAAGCTGGTATTGTCTGGGGACCAGGAGTGTCTGGAGGTGCAGAACACCAGGCTGACTTTGTCGGCGGGCACAGCCCTGCAGCTTGGCTTTCACTGGGCACATTCCTCCCCACTGTACCAGGCAGCACCTGCCCTCCGGGGTCCCCGTGGTCAGTCCTCACATGGAGAGAGACCTAAAGGCGATGGCCGGGTGGGGCAGAGGGCAAGAGGGAGAGCAGAGTTAAAGCAGAACTGATGAGTGGGGAGGAAGAGAGGAGATGGGTGGGGACTGCTAGGCATGGCCTTCGAGGCTCCAAAGGGTCTGCCAGGAGGGGTCTGAGTAGATAGAAGAACAAGAAGACATTGGCGACCGTGGGGTTGTGTGCAGCTAGCACAGGCGGTGCGGCCAGACAGATCTCCTCCTCGCTGGCCCTCCTTCTGGCAGGGGTGAGAGTTCTAAGAAGGCGGGGATTGTCTGTTTCCCTGCCGCGTGCCCAGTACCTGGAAGGAGCTCTGTGCAAAGTCAGTGCTTAGCAAATACTCCTTGAAGGAGCACTTTGCTGTGAGCACACGAAGGGGCACGTGGGTGTTCGTGTCCCACTGGAGGGCCCTGGCTAGGCCTCCTGTGCCTGCGGGAGGCTGACTTCCTGTCCTGAAGGGTGAGGTCCAGGGTGCCAGTGCCTGTCCAGGTTGGGGACAGCCGTTTGAAAGCTGTCTGGGGGAAATTTCTCTCCTCTGTAGGCATCGATTCAAGTACTGCGTTTACACCCTGCTCACTTCTCAGGGCTTCCGGCTACGGGAGCACGCGCCCTGGGCAGGCAGGTTGCTGCCGCCTGTGTGGGCATCTGGGAGGGGCCACAACTTGGACTGGAATCTGACCTGGAGCTTAGAATGCCAGCACAGCCCGGGGGAGCCAGCCGTCTGACCCTGGGGGCTGCCACCGACCCTAGAGGAGGCCAAGACACTTGGGCCCAGAGGCATTTCCGCTTTTACTGCACTGCACAAGTTGGGGGCGTTTAGGGAGAACCCATTGCCTGGGGCCTCCGGAAGCTTCCTGCTCTCTGTCGGGTCTTCTGCACTCCTTCTGCCACCCCAGCTCCCCTGGCATCCTCATCTTCCGCAGGCATAAGGTGTGGCGGAAAGGGCTCTGTGAACCCCAGCTGGTACAGCTGTGCCAGGTGCCATCTCATCCCAGCAAGAGCTGTCACCTCTTCTCTCCCACGGAGCTGGTGGCCTTCAGGACACTGCCCCACAGAGTTGGTGCTGGGCAGGACTCATCTCCCCACGGATCCCGAGGTTTCAAGGCAGTGCCAGCTCCTCTGATGACTTCTTGTTCACAGATGAGGTCTTGATCAGTAGACAGGTCACAGATACCAACTTTCTGCCCTGGACAGCTGGGCCAGTCCCCACACATGGCTGCCCTAGAAGGAGGCTGTGCAGAATCTGTGGCTACCTCCTGAGTGGGTGCCAGGCCTCCTATGGGGAGAGGCTGCTGGCCCTGGGCACCATGGGCAGAGGCCTGGGGAGAACCTCCAGGATCGTGGGGCTGGAGAGAAGCCCGGCGAGGCATCCCGGGGCAGGCTGGGACTTGGAGGCTTAGGCAGTGCCCTGTGGGTCTGGAACCCTGCCCGGCAGTGGGCGCTGCTGCTTGGACCAGTTCCTTCCTAGCCCCCTGAGAACCTCCCAGGTGGCCCTTTCTCACCCTTTCTGCCAACCTGAGCCTCTAGTGCCGAGTCCTCCCCCTCCCTGGATGGCCTCTGCTCTGCCATCTTTCTCCACCTCAGAGCCATTTGTGCCAGTCCCCTGCAAGCGCCTCTCCCTCCCAGCACCCAGAGGAGACTGACAGAGGCTTCCATAAGTGGAGGGTGGTCAGGACAGTTCTGTATCTGGCTGGCTCAGAGCCAGCAGTTTTCCTGGGCATCGCAAAGGCTCTAGGGCTGAGCCTGAGGGAGGAATGCAGAGCTAGGACCCTGGGGCTCAGCCTGACTGAGATGCCATGAGGGCCCTGTAAGCCAGTAGGGTGTCCATGGGGACTTCGTGTTCCAGGTGAGGGGGAAACGCTGCTGCAGGACCCCTTTACCCTGCTGGAATAGGGGTGAGAGCCCAGGCCTTTGACCTCATGATACAGATCAGTAATGAGCAGAGTCGCAAGCCAAGGATGGGACAGCTCAGTGTCTTTGAGCTCAGAGTCATTTTATAAGGACATCTTTCCTGGCCGTTGTCGTTGCTTCATAAGCAAAAATAAAGAGAAAAGCGATCCACCATCCACTACGAGGAGAATCCCGGTGGCGCTGGACTTTGTAAGTAATGCATTCATTCAGAAGGGTGTATGAGAAGGTGTTGGGGCCCGCAGTCCTCCTCCCCTAGGTAAATCAGCAACAGGTCTTTGTCTAGGAAAAATTAAAGTAGGCTTAGCAGCCGTACAGTGGTGCCTTGGTTCGTGAATGCTTTTGTTTGCAAACAATGTTTTTGGTTTTGTTTGCAAATTGCATCAGGTGACAAACATGACCGTAGCCGTCTTTTGCACACAAATGCGGCCATCTTTTCCAAAGTTGTAGAACAAATTAAGTTTGTGGACCTAGGCACCACTATTTCTACACGCGCATGACGTATTGCACGTATATGTCCGTATTGCTTATGCAGACAGGGTCACCTGGTGCACGCTACGCTGAACTTGGTGTCCCTTGGCTGCCTGCAGCTATGAGCACTTTGCTCGTCTCAGTGGCTGTGTGGGGTCCATGATGCGACGCTCTGTATTTTATTTGACCAATTCACTGCTGAGAGACCTGTTCTGAGCTTTCTTCTGTCTTATTTGACACTCTCCTAATGCCTTCAGGCACTTTTTTTTTCCTTTGGCATACTTGTGTGAGTCTGTAAGAGCAACTGTTAAACCTTTGACTTTAAAGCTGTTGGTACTAGAAGATATTTATTGATCTGGGTCCCGGATGTATAATAATGTCAATAGCAGCCACACACGCAGCACTGACTCTGCACTAGCCACTGTCTCTGGGGCTTTCTGCGTGTAGCTCAGTTCATTATCAGAGCAACTAAGAAGTAGGTGCCAGCATTGGCTTCCTTTGACAGATGAGGAAACTGAGGCACAGAGAAGTGAAAGCACTGCCCCATGATCATATAACTTGGTGCGCTGATTTGCAAGCCCTGCCACAGTTAAAGCACATGGACTGATGGACAGATTGCACGAAAGATCATTTCGTTTGTGACAGCTCCCCTCGCAGAAAGTTCAAGAACAAAGTGGTGGAAGGGTTGGTTTCTTCCAAGACCTTTCCCCTTGGCTTGTAGATGGCTGCTGTATCTGCATTTTCTCTTCCCTCTGTGTGCCTCAGTGTCCTCGTCTGCTTTTTGTTTTTATTATTTGAGACAGGGTCTCACTATGTAGTGCAGGGTGGCCTCAAACTCATGGCTCAGCCTCCCAAGTGCTGAGATTACAGGCGCGCACCACCACGCCCCCCCTTCCTTATGAGGTATTTTAAGAGGGCCCATGTTATGACCTCACTTTACCTTCATTGCCTCTGTAAAGCTCTTATCTCCAAATGCAATCACATTCTGAGGTATCAGAGGTTAGGACTTTAACATATGAATTTGGGGGTGTACATGTGTCTTGTCACAGCTAGGAAGTGGCAGAACTGGGGTTCACAGCCAGTCATCTCTCCATTCCAGGCTACAACACCATGAAAGTAGCCCCCCCAGAATCAGGAACAGATGAGCAGGCCAGTGTGAGCACCCTGGTCCCAGGCAGAGGCGACCCACCGGCCTAGGAGGAACGGAGCACCCCGCCCTAGCCCCAGAAAGAGCCCATTTCAGCACATGTGGCCCATGGTACTGACCATGACATCGCAGGCCTGGGGGAATCCAGGGTGGGTGGGCAGGAACAGCGGACCCTACCAAAAGGTGGGCAATAGGACAACAGGCAACTAAGTCAGTGATGGACTTGTGGATAAGGGTGAAAGAGCAGCTCAGAGGGACAAGCGAGGGTCGGACACCGTGGCAGCCAAGCAGTGACATAAAGCTGTTATTTACTTAATCAGCGCAATCTAATCATGTTGTACACCCGACCCACCTGGCTCCTTATATGTTCAGCTGTGCATCTACTGCAGCAGTCAAGTTTAAAACATTTTCGCAGCCCCAAAAGGATCGTGTACCCGTTAGCAGTCTTTCCTCGTTTCTCCCTAACACCGCCCTCCGCTGCAGTCCTAGGCAACCACAAAGCTACCTCCCATCTCCATGGATTATCTATGGATTCTGGGCATTTGATATAAATCAGATCATACACCACTAGCTTTTTTGTGCCTAGCTTCTTTCCCTTTCAATGCTTTCAAGGTTCCCTCACATTGTAGCACGATCATTCCTTTTCATTGCTGAATAGTATTTCATTCTGTAGACCCAAGGCTGTACCACTTTGACGTATTCATCCTTCATTTGATGGATTCTTGCATCGTTTCTCCTTTTGGCTGCTGTGACTCATACTGCTCTGAACATTCTTGTACCGGCTTTTATGTGGATGTTTGTTTTCAGATCTCCTGGGGATGTGTGCCCAGGGGTGGAATTTCTGGGTCACATGGTAACACGGTGCTTAACAGCTGGGAATTGGCCAGGCTGTTCTCCAAAACAGATAATCAGATAATCTTGATCTCAGCCGCTGACATTCCTCCCACTGGGTGACATGGACATTCAGGGCAGATGGAAGATATGAGTTTGTTTGTGTATGAGGTCAGGATTTCCAAGATCAGCCCAGCAAGTGAAACGCCCCGACGGGTAGGATCATGCAGTGAAATTGGCCTCCTGTTAATTAAGGGAGTCAGGGGAAGGGTCAGACACTTGGAGGGCAGCTTTAAGGGTTTTCCTGTCCAGATGTTCCCATGAGCTCTCTACCATAGGATTCCTTAACCTTGTCCACTGAGGGCAAGATGAGAGGGAGGAGTGCTCAAAACCAAAACTCCTTTTGCTGGCCCCAGGAATCTCATCTCCAGAATCTCGGCCATTCCAGTCATAACTAGAAACCAGGTTTAAAATGTAGACTCCTGGGGAGAAAGAGCCATTCACACTAACTAGTAGAGGAAAACCAGGACTGGCTTAGTGTGTGGGTGGGGCGAGAGGTGAGAGAGGGTTAGAGCAGCAGGTGGACCCATTCTCTGGGGCCATTCTCAGGTAGGCGAGGCTTCAATGAAAGCCCAGTAGAACTGGACACAGTGGACTCACACATAATCCCAGAGCTCTTAAAGGCTGATGCAAGAGGATTAAAAGTTTGAGTCCAGACTGGGCAATTTAGCAACTGTTCAAAAACAGGGCTAAGGAGATATAGCTCAGTATGAAGGCCCTGGTTCAATCCCAAGAACTGGGGAAAGAAATGAAAACCAAGAAAGTCCTACTCTGGGTAAACTGGCTTTGGCCCCACTGCAGAAAACTTGTGGCCGGCCAGAATAAGAGCAGACCCAGAGGAGAACGGTCAGCTCGACATCAGGCAGATCTGACTGTCAAGTCCAGTTCTTTCCCCACCAATCGGAGCACGCTGGGGCCATGAATTCCTCTCTCTGAGCCTTAGCCCCCACCTCAGCAGTAGATACCACTGTCCGTCCCAGGAACCTCCTTCCCTCCTGCCTCCGCTCCTCTCTGCAGGACAGTCTCCTGCTTTTGCTTCCCCAGTGACTTCTCCCCCATCTGTCCTTGGCTGCGGGCACTTGCTGGGCCATTGATTGTTAACCCAACGGTCTTAGTCATTTTTCTTTTTGTCTCTGAGACATAATACCCATCACCCACAGCTCCAAGGAGCTCAGGTTTGTTTTGGCTCACAGTTTGTAGAGGTTTCAGTCCATAGTGAAACCTCTAGTCATTGGATGACTCCAAGGAAGGGCAGCGTGGTGGGGGGGCCTGGCGCAGAAGAAGGCGCTTAGCTCATGGCACTCAGGAAGCAGAGAGAAAAGGGAGGAGCTGGGGAGCAGATGAACCCCTCAGGCCACACCTCCAGGGGCCCCCTGCTCAGGCCAGACCCCCCTCCTAATACCACATTTAGCTATAAACCTATCAGAGGACTAATCTACCAATGAGTATCACATCGCCACGATCCAATCACCACCCAAAAGGACCACCTGTGAGCACATGAGGGTTTCCCACACATTAGGGGGGACATCCGGATATAAACCATGGCACCAAGGAAACTGGGGGACTGTCCACTCTTCCGTGTTCAATGTTCCTTCCATAGAAAAAGCCAGTGCCCTCACCTGCCTGGCCCCCGCATGGAGCAATGTTGCCATTCCTTCCCTGCCTTCTGGCAGGCAGAGGGCTGCTCGGTCCTCTCCCACGGGCTTCGCTAATGAATAATGAGGAAGCCCATAGACCCCGGCACTCTCCCGCCTGGTGCCCAGCCTCTGATATATTTGATCCTAGATGGCATAATTTTTCACTTAAATGTGAATGTATTTGCGAATTGATGGAAAATAGTTCTCGCTCTGGTGATATAATATAGGGCCACCTTATCCTGGCTGCTATTTTGATTGTGACTTAAATGGATGAGGCCATCAATAATTATTTTATTGAACAGGCACATAAAAAATGACACTGGGCAGAAGTAATTTTCCCAACCGAGCCAGCTCATGCATCGCAGGCGTCCCCCCCTCATGGTGCCGGGCCCGCCGAGACAAGCTGCAGGGGCTGTTTCCTCATCCCTTTGAACCCTTCCCTGGGTTTCCCCCCAGGGACCTGGGTTGCTGCGGAGCAGAGTGGCTGTGACTGACCCTCGGGCGGTGGCAGGGACTCAGCACCTTGCTGCGCCCCCCCGGGGTCCCCAAAGCATTGCATGCATAGCTTGTCCTCCACTGAGGACAAAATACACAGTGTGAGTGGATGGGAAGGAGGGTGAATTCAGAGCTTAGGGGCTACATGGTGGGGGGTCCCCAAGCTGGTGGCTCCTAGGATCCAGGGGTGAAGAGCATGGCTCCGAAACCCCTTCATTGCAGCTCTGCTCTCCAGGGGTGAATCTGGGGAGCAGGACTGTGGCACCTCTCCACGGACCCAGCAGCCCAGACGTGCCTCTTACAGGGGACGATCACAAGGTTGCTGGAGGGACAGTGTGACTCAGACCCCGCCCCCAGCTCTGCCCAGAGTAAGTCTGGGCCACACTGTATACCCTCTGTGTGTGAATTTGAGTGTTCCTCAGTGTCTCCCACCCTGCGCCCATCGAAGAAAAAGAACACCCCACAGGCCAGTTACGGAGACCGGTCCTTACCTCTGGCGCTTTGCGTTTGATCGGCTTCACTTAGTTAATATATTTCCTTAGATCAACCAGCATTTTAACTTAGTCCCAGCCTAGGCAATAACATTTTTTTCTAATGCACGCCAAAAATAAAACCGTAATTAAAGCAAGAACAGACACATCCAGGTAGCAAGGAGAATCATCTGCTGATGGGCCTCTGTGCCGGGAGGGCTTTACGTCTCCACCAGGCAGGGGCAGAAATGAGTGGGGAGGGGGCAGTGCATTGTCATCTGCACCCACGTCCCATCAGCCCGGCCTGGATCGGCAACCCGCAGCCACACAAAGCAGGCCTGGCCAGTGGGTTTCACAGGGCCGTGGGAGCAAAGGAAGGCCTGGGGTGGGACTGTCCATGTTACCAACGCCTGTTACCCTGTCGCACAGCCCAGGGGCAGGCAGCCGGGGCACCCCCTGCACATAGCCCCCAGAGTTGAATTTTACCTCGGGCTGTAACCGAAGACCATTGCTCATCACATGCAGAAAGCACTCCAGCCCCCTTTCATCTCAGATCTGGGGAGACAGACACACAGGCCTTTGTGTCTGGAGGGCTTGAGGGGCTACAACTTGGGGAGCTACAACTCTGGGAACTCGGCTCAGAGGGCCACAGAGTCCAGAAATCCCATTGCTCCCGGCTACAGTCAGAATCCCAGCTTCCACTAGACCTCGCCATTCCCCAGGGAGGAACTGTCCCCACCCTTCCATCCCTGCCTCTGTGATCTGCAGACCTCTCCCCAGCCAGGGCAGCCCAGGCCAGGGCTTAGGCTGACCTAGCAGCTGCAAGGCTACGGCTTTGGCGGTGACCTCTTGGCTTTCCCAGAGACCAGGAGGCCCTCCTGAGGCCATGTGACCTCCCCGGGACAGGAGTCAGACTCAGGTCATTTTGGGCAGGTGGACAGGGCGGGATGGAAAGGCCGAGTCTGCCTGCAAGAGGGCATTCTCCCTCCTAAGGCCCCGGGAATTGAACGAAAGAGGGAAAATCTGAATGGGCGAAATCCCACTTCTCTGGGCGGACTGAAACAGGGACCCTAGGCATTTGATGCGGAAGTGTCTTCTAGAGGGCTTGCGGGGGGCTTTCTCCAGGGGATTAGCACAGCATGTGCGGAGGCTGTGTGTCCATTCCATGGGAGCCCAGGCTCCTGCTCCCCGTCCTGCCCCTTGTGTAAACTGGAGAAGGCGTCTCTTGGGTGGGTGTCACCAGATCGGTGCTGGCCTGGGCAGCAGGCCCTTGGGGCTTTCAGGCAATTGAGTGACTTGCCAGGCTCTGGTGGAAACATCTGTGCAGACGTGCTCCTCGGGCCCTGCACTGGAGTCCTGGGAAGGCTAGTGTCACCCAGAGGCCTCCTCAGCTTGTCTGAGCACCATGGCGCGGGGAGGTGGACGGTCACATTTCACACCCGTGCCCTGGTACTGGGTCTGTGATTCCCAGACTGAGGGCTGCTGCGTTGAAGAAAGGGAAGCATTGGGGGGCCACAAAGGGAACAGGGGGCTCAGGTCCCTGCAGGACTTGGCAGGGCCCACACCCCTCCCTGCAGTGCCCACACCCCCTCCCTGCACTCAGAGGGCATCTGGGGCCCCATGCCCAGCCGTGATGAATGGCACTCATTTAGCCAGCGCAGAAAGCACCTCTGTACAGATACGCAGGGTTTTATTAACTGTTTCACTGTCACAGTTTCAAAATCAATCACAGTGTTGCTCTCCGGAGACTCGCTGGGGTTTGAGGCCCAGACTACAGTCTAAATGTAGCCCAGGCCAAACGCAGCCAGCAGGAGGACCACAGGGGCAGCCACGCTTTTCCTCCAGCTGCCTCAACAGTGGCCTTTGTCCCCTGTCTCTGAACCGCGGGCCAAGCCCAGAGCTAACTGCGTAGGGTTGTGGGTCCTCCGGCCAAACCCAAATCCGACCGTCTCTTGTGAGCCACTTACCAGACCAACATGCAAAGCAAAACAAACTGGGAGAAGAAAGGGTCCTTAGCAAGCTGGTGCAAAGTGGGAAGGAGACGGCGACTTCTAAAACCATTAAACTAAAACAAACCAGGGACATCAAAGGCCTGGAGCCTGACAGGAGTCAATATTTCAATTGGTCGGGCTCCCTGGCGCTACACGACCAAGGCCCCAGGTGTGCAGAGACGGCTCTCAGGGCTCCAGGGAAAACAAGGGTCTCTGTGTTGAATGACCGTCCTGGGGAGCCCCGTCCTGTGAGGAGGGGGGACTGTGGGTCCACCTAGCCATGCGCGATTCATCGTGGGAGGCGCATCTGAATGTGTGGTGTGACAGAGCCCAGACAACAGCCAGGCTGCCCCAGATGCCAGGCCTCCCCAGCTCCGCAGAGGGACCCCAGCAGCAGTCATCCCTGTGACCACCCAGATCCACACTGAGCCCCCAGCCATGGGATGGAAAAAGGGCCACTCCTGAGGTGGGCCCTTGGCCATGGCCAGGCAGGGAGCAGCCCTGCCTCAGAGCAGGCAGGAAGAATAGTCTTGAGGACAGTGAGTGAGCAAGAGCCTCAGGTCAAACATCCATGATTTCTGAGGCTTTGTGTCCAACAGGGATGGCTGAACTCAGGTGTCACCTTTACCTGGCCCCCGAGCCTTGCTGGAGTGCAATTTCATGGCTCGCAAACTGTATCTCCATCACCCAGGGACTTGGATTCATTCTTGTTGTAGTATGGCATTCCTCTCTCTTTTCATTCTTTCCCTTCTCCTTTCCTCTCTGCTTCCTTTCTCGTTTCTTCCCTCCTTCTTGCTTTCCCTTCCTTATTTGAATTCCTGCCCCCACTTGCCTGCATCCACCTGCTTGAGACCAGGAAAGCAGCGCTCCTTACGAGGTAAGGAAGCATCGCTGCAGAGGATCACTTACTGTCGTGGTTTGTGTCGGTGGCCCCCAGGCCTCATGTATTTGCATTGTGCATTTGTGATTGGTTCATTGTCTAGTGCTTGGATTGGTGATGTCAGTGCTACACCCTCCTAGGGGTGGAGCCAGGATGTGATGTAATAGCAGGAAGAAGGTGTGTCTCTCTCTTGCCTGTTTCCGCTTGCTGTTTGCAGCCGCCATGAACTTCGGCCCGCCATGCCACCCTGCCTTGGAGCCAACTGAGTATGGACTAAAACCTCCAAAAACTGTAAGAAATAAACCTTTCCTTTCCCAACTTTGGGCATCAGGTATTTTTGTCTCAGCGATGAGTGAAAAGTAACTAAGACACTTACCATGGAAAGGAGTGAAGCACTGGCCCAGGCCACCATAAAGGGTGAACCTAGAAAACCTTGTGCTGAGAAAAGAGGCCAGACACCGAAGGTCGAATGTTGTACATCTTCCATCAGCTCCCTACCAGGCAAGTGCAGAGACAGGAGCAGACCCACAGCTGCAGGGGGCAGCAAGCCAGAGAAAGCAGAGACTGCTCTCCTGGGGTGGAGTTTCCTCAGGATTATGGAGCTTTTCTGGACCTGAACAGAGATGGCACATACCATTGTGAAAGCACTCAGTGCCTTAGATTGTGCTCTAAAGTGGCACCTCTTAGAGCTCTAATTTTGCTCCTTTAGCAAAGTTGTTTAGACTATTCTGAGTCTTCTGTATTTCTGCAGAAATGCAAGAATCAAAATGTGAATCTTTATGAAACATGATGTTGGCATTTTGATAAGGGTTGTGTTTTCTGATCTTTATTATTTTCTTCTATTCACTTGTGGCTTTATTCTGTCTTTTATTTTTAATTTCTTAAGAAAAGATAGGAGGATATTCCATAACTTTCTTCCTTTCTAATAAATGTACTTGGTGCTAAAAAATAAATAAATAAAATGAAAATACCATCTTAAATAAAATAAAATAAAATAAAATAAAATAAAATAAAGTGGTCCCTCTTAAGTGATGTGAATTTTACCTCCATTCCACACATGATCAGAAGGTGCAGGGATGGGGCCCCTGCCCCGGATGTCCTCTCACTGTCTGCACTGGACTCAGGAGCATGGAGTACAGGACATCAGGCTTTGTCCCTAGGAGACAGTGTTGGTGGCCTTCCCTGCTCTCCTGGAGATGCAATGCAGCTTAACCTCAGTGGGCCTGACTCTGAGCAAACAGATGGCCAAGAGAACAGAGGTGCTACAGTAGAGGGGAGGGGGTGAGAAGCCCCAGGGATGGGAACAGAAGGACGAAGGAGCCTGTGATGCTCAGTTATGCCCTGTGGGGCGCTGGACAAGGTGGTGCCCTGCCCTGGCATCCTTGGGCAGTGGTAAGGGGAGGTGTCATATTCTTAGCTCTGCAGGTGGAGAGGCCGTTCAACTCAGCAAGGTAGCCAGCTGCCCAGGGCCACTTCAGTAAGCGTAACAGGGACAGTGGGCCTCCGTCCTGCTGGGACAGCTGGGCAATTGCATCATGGCATCCTTTCTACAAAGCAGGGCCGGAACCTGCTGCATGCTGGGCTCTGTGCTGAGCACTGGGGATGCATCACTGAGCTCACCAATGGGGGGAACAAAAGCATGCAAGTACCATGCAGAGAAGTGGAGGAGGGGAGGAGAAGGACAACGGAAGTAAGACAGGGAGGGGAGAAGCCTTACTGGCCCAAGGAGGAGGTGGCTTCTGTGCAGAGACACAACGGGAGACCCCAGGAACAGCAGGACTGTGGTCTGTAGGAAGCCAGGAAGTTGGTGGACTCCAGAAGAGCCATGGGTAGCTGGAGGGTGGGCGAGGCCACAGTGGGAGGAGGGCAGTGTAATTGGCTTTGGTAGGAACCCTGGGTTGGTCGAGCCGAGGAAGGCAGTGGCTGGCTGATGGTTGACAGGGAGCATGCTCACAGCTAGAGGGGACCCAGGAGAGTCATGAGGCAGCTTTTCTTTCCCAGGCTTCACTTTGGCCCTTTGAGTCTTAGAGGGTTTGCAGCCTGGAAAACTGTGAAGGAGACGAGGTGTGGCAGTGACCAGAACACGATCGGGAGGCTGGCTTGCTGGGTTGGCAGCCTGGCCCTGCTGCTTACTTGCTGGGTGACCTTGAGCAAATCGCTTAACCTCTGCAGTTTTCCCATCTGCGTGCGAGCTAGGGGAAAACGGTCACCTCTACCTCCAAAGGTGGTTGTGAGGGTTCTGTGTCAAGTTCATGGCACCTTAATGTTGTCTCCCAGGGGGACGGTGGGCTAAGGAGGTCCTGCCACCAGCTGCCCCTCCTCCGCATCTTCTCTAGGCCTCAGTGTCCTCACCTATAGAGAAAGACCCCCCTCCAGCTCTAACACCCTGAGACCGGACCCAGAACCTGCAAACTACAGGCCAGAAAGGAGATTCTCCTGTGTTAGGAGGGAAGTTAGATTGCTTCTCCTTCTGATCACTCAGGAAAGGTATCTGCGTCAGACACTGGCTGGGCCCGTCCATTTCATAGGTGAGGACCATTGTTCCCATCTTTTTCTTTAGACTATATTATTTCTTTTCACTTGCTGGGTAAATATGTTGGAGGATAAATTTCCATCTTATTTGGCTTGTGTAAAATTTTTAACTTTTACTTTGAATTTAGATTTTTTTTCTGTGTTGCACATTTCTTAAAGTGTTTGTGTGGTCTTTCAAGTGGCCTGTAGGATTTGGAAGCATAGGGGGTGGTCTGCAATGTGGAGGTTTCTAAACTGTCCCTGTAGTTCAGTTACTGTAGGTAGCTGGAGCTAAGGCAGTCATTGTCTCCCTCCATTTAATTCTTTTTTGTATTTTAAAGAGAACAAAAAAAACCAGAAACCAACAAAAGCACTGTAGGATTTCCAAACAAGGTGGTAGGAAATTAGCAATGGTTATTATAGTGCATATTATTATTTTCAAAATAGTTGATCAGATTACCAGATTTAGGTGTGCAAAACTGATCAAACAATAAAGCTCTGTTCCTGTCCATGAACTGTTACAATTAGTAGTACAATTACCTTAGCTATCTTGTCTCTATATATTTTCCCCCGTCCTTTTCTTTCTGTCATCCCAATTGTCCTTTCCTTTTGAACAGCTTCTCCTCTTTCATAATATCTCTTGTACATTTTGGATCTTATTTACTCTTTCAATTTTTTACAGTAGGGAGACAATACGATGTTAACGCATGCGAATCTGATTTATTTTGCTTGGGTATGATCTCTAGTTTCATTCATTTACCTATAAAAATGTCCAGTTTATCATTCTTTATGGCTGAATAGTATTCCATTATATAGAAATACCATATCTTTTTTATCCATTCCTCAGTTGATGGGCATTTGGGTTGTTTCCAAGATCTGGCTATTACAAATTGTGCTGCTATAAACATGAGTGCACATATATTGCTGTGCTATGATGTTTTTAATTCTTCAGGGAAGATAACCAGAAGGGGAAAAGCTGGGTCAAATGGGACCTCCAATCCTAGTTTTTGAGGAATCTCAACACTGATTTTTCACAGTGATTGCACCAGTTTGCATTCCCTCCAACAGTGGAAAAGGGTTCCTTTTTCCCCACAGTCCCTCCTGCATTTGTTATTGATTGATTTCTTAATACTAGCCATTCATTGTGGTGTGAGGTAGAATCTCAGTGTTGTTTTAATTTGTATGTCTCAAATGGCCAGTGCTATTGAACATATTTCACATATTTACCTGCTGTTTGTATTTCTTCATCTGAGAAGTGTATGTTCATCTCAGATGCCCATTTTTGGGTTGGGTCTTTAAATCTGGGAGAACTGATTTTTTTTAGTTCTTTATACATTCTCAATAATAATACTTTATCTGAGGAGGAACAGCTGGCAAACATTTTCTCCCATGTTATAGGTTGTCTCTTCACTCTGTTGGTTGTTTCTCTTGCTGTGCAAAAGCTTTTCAGTAGGATGAGTTCCCATTTATTGATTCTTTGCAATAAATCCTGTGCATACTGGGTTTTATTCATAAATTCTTTGCCTACACTAATATCTTCAAGAGTTTTACCTACTCTATCTTGCAGAAGATTTAATGTTTCTGTTTTAATATTAAGCTCTTTAATCAATTCTGACTTTAGCTTAGTACATGGTGAAAGACTGGCATCCAGTTTTAATTTTCAGCATGTGGAAAGCTAGTTTTCCAACACCATTTATTAAAGAGACTTTCTCTCTTCCAATGAATGTGTTTGGTATTTTTGTCAAAGATTAAAGTAGCATAGTGTGTCTACAGTTATTTCTGTATCTTCCAGTCTATTCCATTGATCTTCAGGTCTGTTATTTTGCCAACACCACACTGTTTTTATCACAGTAGCTTTACAGTATAATTTCAAGTCAGGGATTGTGATGCCCCATCTTTGTTGCCCAGGATCACCTTTGCTATTCAAGTCTCTTTTGATCCCAGAAGAATTTTAGGATTGTTTTCTCTAATTCTATAAGATGTGCTTATTGGACAATTGTTTGATGATAGCCATTCTTTCTGGTGTGAGATGGAATCTTAGTGTTGTTTTAATTTGCATTTCTCAAATGACCAGTGATGTTGAAGACCTCCACTGACTTCTAAACAGTACCTTATGGCTCTTCCTGCCTCCACTGTCCCAAAAGGTGTAGAAAACAAAATAACAAACTCCCAGGAGATCTTGGATGCTCTAAGCAAGAGCATATGTGTGTTCGATCTCCTAGCTTGACCTTCTGGCCACCTCCACCCTACTCCCATCTTGTTACACGTTCATAAATATGTACTGCATGTTATAATTAAGATCAGAGTGAATTCTGGGATGAGCATGTGTGTTGAGAGCCTCTAAATGGCTGAGCACACTGTCAATCATTCCCGTCATTCATGCCCTGCCTAACGGATTCAGGGGGAGGCACCAAAGTGGAAGTGCCTGGCCCTCAAATTCTGAAAGCCTGTTTCATCTCACTTTTTGTTGCTCTGCTGCTGTTCCTACTTTTGTGTGCTTTGAGCTTTTCTATCACCTCAGCACCTTTTTCTAACTGTGCCTTACCTTGTGGTGGTGTGGATTTGTCCTGAGCATTGCTTCCTGTGATCTTCAATAAACATAGCTGCTTGCTGCTCACCACTGGTGTACACCAGCAGTCCTTCCCGCGTTCTCAAGAGCCTGGACCACTATTGGCCTGTTTTACTGAGGCACCTGGGGTCGCCACCTGATCTCACAGCAGCGCCATGGTGAAGCTACAAAAACGCTGTCCAGGGTGTCAATTGACAAACAGGTGAAAGTGGGCAGGTAGCAGAAACAGAGGTCACAGGAGCGCTGAGAAGGAGGTGAAAAGGACCGGCTCACACTTTACTTAGTCCTCCAGCCACAGCACTGGCTGTTTGCAGGAGGCTGAGCCCATGCAAGAGAAAACACAGAACAACAAGCAGAAGATAGTCCCCGGAGGCTCCTGAATCACTTTGTGTTTTCATAGCTCATTGACCCAAGCAGGCCAAAGCGGATTCCTGCCTAGAGGCAGTGGCCAGTGACCAGCCTTCAAGATTCCAGTTGGCCCTGCAGGTGTTAGAACCGTGTGTGTCAGCTGCTTGCTTGGAGGACACAGATGCAGAAGCAGGTATCCCATGGGGAGAGGGGCACAGTGTCCTGGTGTCCAGTGGGTGAGACCTCAGAGCTTACCCTCCTCATCCTATGGGGGGAAAGAGCTTGACCAAATTACATTGCTGGTTTGTGGCCCAAGTCCTTTATGCCCTTGTGATGTGCTGACCACTCAGGATTCTTATGACCCCGGCCCCCCTGGAATTTGTTCACACTCGTCAGCCATGTTACGGGCTTGCTGGGTGTCGCAGATTTAAAAGCACACAGACGTTTTAAGACTGCAGAGAGGAGGATGGCGGAGCCATGGAGGGAAACAGGGAGCCCGTCAGGCCCTAGGAGGTGGCAAAGGCCCTGTCTGCAAAAGGGAACCAGAAGATGGGATGCGAGAGGTGCCTTGGGCTTGTGAAGGTGTTGTCTTGGGGGAGGCAGGGCCTTGCCAGGGCGCTTAGCAGCCGCTTCCCAGGGAATGCCAGGAGTCAGCAGGGGCTGCCTGAAATGGTGCTCGGAGTTGGCCAAGAGGAGGTGTGTTACGCCATGGCCAGCCCCTCCTGGGGAGGCAGGGTGCCACGTGCTAACGTAGAAGCAGGTACACGGATGGTCAAATGTATGGTGAATGCTTAAATCAAAATTTTCTTTCTATGGTAAAAGACACATTTCCACGAATCCCCCTCAAAATCCTTCCCCTGGATTCAAACACACATCCCACCACTCTGGCCGCCTTCTGAAGCATTTCTGGAAGTCCTTTTTCTTGTCTTTACACAGTATGATTAAAAACACTGTTCATGCTGCCGCCGAGTGCCATCCAGGAGAAAGGCGGGCTGACGGAAGCATGACAGTGCGTCCTCACCCACCGAACTCATGGGATCTGGCACCAGGTGGCTTCTGGCACTTCCCCAAAGTCAAAAGGACCATGAACGCTGAGTGCGTGTAAAGATACTCAAGAAAGAGGACTTCCAGAGCTGCTTCAGGAAGTGGTAAGAATGACCGGATCAGTGTGTTTGAAGCAAGGGTAAGGATTTCAAGGGGGGAGGTTCGTGGCAATTTTTTTTTTACTGTAATAAATTTTTTAAAAAATGTAAACATTCGTTGTATTTTTTTTTTTAAATCAAACCTGGTACATCACATGCAACAAAACCCAGGAGTGCGATGAGCTTGCCTATGTCTGAGTCTTCTCTTGGGACTCATTAGGAAGAGCGTGGAGGAGAGGGTTGGGGTTAGTGCCAAAGGAGAAACAGCCGTCGTGAGACCAGGACCTGCGTGGGCTGCAACCGTGAGTGACCAGGTACTGGGGCCAAAAGGTCTGTTCCTGAAATGCCTTATTAACTGGGCTTCCGGGGCAAGGGAGAAGACACTCTGACATCCTGTCACCAACAAATTGAAGATGAACCTCACAGAACTCAGTCATCCGTGTCTGGGTCGGCCATGGGTGGGCGCTCAGGCAGGGCCAGAGGAAATCACAGCCACGGCTTCCCAGGAGAGGCAGGAGGCAAGGTGGCACTCGGTGGGGTAAGGCAGCGCCTGTGTAGAGCTGGTCCTTGCTGGAGGCTGCAGCAGGGTGGGTGGGTCCGATCTCCCCAGCGATGTACATTCTGGAGAGAGAGCAGGTCTCCCTGGCTCCCCATCGGGGCTCACGGGGGGAAATCCCTGGCCCGCATGAATGTGTGCATGGGTGGATCCACGGTCTGGGTAACACGCACATACAGGCGCTCTCACAGGAATGTTTTCCACAGAGCTGTGTGGTGGCGATCTTTGCTGTCTCATGCATTTGAGTGGCTGTACATGGCCTGTTGACGGGTCCTAATGTATCCAAGTGTCCTATGAACGGCCCTAATCTCTCGTTTTTGTAATTATTCTAGCGGGACCAAAACTTACACTGGAATAGTTGGGTAGAAGGGAACGCGCATTTGTGGCTTTGGTAGAAGTTTTCGGTGGCCTTTCTCCCCCCCCCCCCAGCCACCCCTGCTCCCCTGGGCCTCACCGACAAGCGCACCCATGCCCTCGATCTCTGCCAGTGCGAAAGGTAAAGCATTTCTGTTTTCGTGTTTCAAGTCATGTGTGAGATGAAAGCTTTTTTTTGGTGTATCTAAGGGGTATTTACATTCTATTTTCTGAGAACTGTCTATGTCGTTTGCCCATTCTTGATTTAAAAATTTTAATATAAAATGTTTCCAGTAGACAAAAAGATATATACAGTTTACCCCTGGGAAGTCACCTTTTCCCTTAGAACCTAACTTAGCAGTTGTCTGCAGAAAACCCCGTGGTTTCGCAGAAACCAGCAACTGGGGTGTTTTTGGAGCGAGGTTTGCAAGCAGACAGTCTGAGAGCGCTATTCAGTCGTCCTTGCTGCCACTTGGGCGCTGCCCGTCCGCAGGTGCGCTGTCTGTGGGATCCCAGCAGGCGGCTGTGTCCTGTGAGGCTGTCTGCGGTGTTCTCGGTTTTGTTCTTCTTAAAGCCCTTAGATCCTTAAGATGCCCCCCAAATGCCCTGCACCTTCTAAGGCTTTATTAATACAGGCTCTTATTAAATTATATAAATGTGGGAGACGTAACTTACTCAGGGGTTAAAATTTAAAAATAAACACAGGCATTTCTCGGACCATATCTGAAATTCAAGGTTTTTCATAATGCACAAGTGCTCTAGGGAAATAACCCCTGCAAATTTCGGGGGTCCATTCTATTGTGTGCGTACATGTATTGAGGGTGTAGTTACACAAATGCACACACACATGCCTGTACTGAATACATTTCAGCTACCGTCACCTTGCGATGTCCACAGGGGGGTGGCTTCAGGGTCTCCTTCATGTACCATAACCCCTGGTGCTCGAGACCCTTCTATAACATGGCATAGTATTTGCATATCACTTGTGCAGTTCTCTTCATTCCTCATAATACCTAAAGCAATACAGTGCTATGCAAATACGTGCAGTGTGTATTTTTTAGGCAATCATGAATAAGAAAATTAAGTCAGTACGTGTTCAGTCTAGGAAAAAAAATTTTAAATATCTTCAACTCAATAGTTGATTGAATCCACAGAGGCAAAATCCACCAATAGATAGGGTTGACTATGTGTGTGTATGTGTTGTATACTTAGTTTAAAATAAGATGATTTTAAAACACCTTAAGAACAGAAAAACAGAAAAACAGCTTAGGAAATAGACCATTTTTAGTACCTTTGAAGTCCTTGTGTTACCAGGAATGACCACAGTTTTGAGTTTTGTGTTTATTTTCTTGTCTTACTTTTATGTATAATATGCAGTATATGCTATTTGGCATATATGTGCATATACGTGTGTGCATATGTACTACATGCATATGATATATATAGTATATGTGTATATATGTATAAATATGTATAGAGAGAGAGGAGAAAATTTATAAATCTCCTTAAACAATACATTTTATATATTTTGGGGGTTTTATATGTAAGAAATAGAAATTTAAAGTGGTCTGTTTTCAGGATAAAGTCTTTAACTCTGAGTGGAAAATTACTATTAGCCTATAGACATGACCCAGGTCAGGGATCTGAAAGAATCCTTAAACAAAGGGTGGAGGGCTAGATAGTCCACCAAGTGTGGCCCTCATACTGATGGGAAAAGTACTGGCAGTTGAGGAGTTGTCCCCCTGTAGCTTAATTATTTGCCTTTAAACCCACAAAATGTTTATCAGTAAGTGTTGACTGGGAAAACTGCACCCCCATAATAGTCAGTGAGGAAAAGAGAAAAGAACCTGAGCGCTGGGTGAGGAGGGCCCTGCGTGCTAGGGGTTAAATTGCTCGCTCTAACCAGGTGTGTGGGTGAGCGTTAGAGCCTGGTTTTCACTGCCCTCTGTGCCTCTGAATACACGCCTGGGGTCTGGACAAGTGAGTGCGTTTCGTATACAGATAAATGGTACTGCACTGTGTGTACTGCTGTAACTGATATTCCTTTATGGACATTTTTTAAAAAGTCTTCAACATTTTTTTTTTGAAATCTTGTTAGAAGCTGCAATGCCCTCATTTTCACTGCTATAAATTATTTCACTGCATAAATAAATCACAACCTGTTCCTTTTCCTGTGGACGGCCTTGTGAGGCGCCCCGGGCTGTGTCACGGGACACCGTTGCGGGACCACTCTGATACACCTTCCTAGTGTGCACAGCTGCTGGGCTGTAGGATGCACACATCTTCGGGGAGTCAGATAATGTACCTTACCCACTTCAGGAACAGATTGCCGCTCAGAAGAGTCCTTCCGTAAGGACACCTCGAGTGGGCATGGTGGTGCACGCCTGTAATCCCAGCACTCCAGGAGGCTGAGTCAGGAGGATTGCAAGTGCAAACCCAGTCTTGGGTTTAATCCCCAGTGCTACCAAAAAAAAAAAAAGAAAAGAAAAGGAAAAGAAAGAAAGCCCCTGTTTACCTGTTTAGCTGGGAGTCTCTCTACCAAAATGAACCGCAAGCCCTAGAGCATCTCACAGTGCTAACTCGGGACGTGCAGGTGTGAGGAACGTACATCACACGGGGTCCAACAGGCCTCATCGGGGAGACTTGCAGCTTCCAGCAGTGTTGACAAGGGCCTACTTCTGGCTTCAAAGACCTCGATGGTCTCAAGCCCATGGGAGACTTTGCCAATCTGCCCTGCATCATCCAGGACAGCTTTGACCTTGGGCTGGGTGTCACTTCTCTCCATCCTCATGTTTAGATGCAGACTGATGCCCAGCACTTGGTTCCCCAAGCAGCCAGTGCCTGCCCTGCCCCTACCCCTACCCCACGTCACCTGCAGGGCTGGTCCTGCTGATGACGAGTCTGCGCCTTTCCCTGCAGGCTCCCGGCCTCAGCCTGGGCTTGGCGCACAATCCACATCTACGGGGATGACCCGATCAATAATGACAATAACCGACCCTGCACTGGGGGCCCACCCTGGCGGCTCTGTGCCCAGGACTTCATGAGGACAGCGTCACGTGTTCTGCACCTATTCCGTGTAGCTGCTCTTGCCACCTCTGTCCTTCGTAGACAGAGGACTGAGGTTGGTGGAAGACCGATCATCTGCCTGGGACCACACAACCTCTCAGCGGCAGAGGCAGGGCGTGAAGGCTGCGGTTTAGGTTTGCGCTGCGCCGTGCTGTATGCCTGACCAGGTAGGTGAGCCAGGCAGCCCCTGTCTAGCAGCCGTCACAGACACAGAAGGGGGACCCAGGAATCGCCAGATGGTGACAATGACCCCACCCCAGAGGCTTTCCCTGAGCCCTGTGTGAAGGCCTCTGGGAATGGGTCGCCATGGGATAGGGAGGACCCCGATCTGGTCCTCTGCCCTTTCTCTGTTTCTCTCCTACCAGCTGAGGTCACAGGTCACACGCAGGCCACTTGAGGCTCCAGCGCCAAAAACCTCCCGCTTTGCAGAGTTGGCGGTTGCTCTGGGAAAGCTGTGAGCAAACAGCTGTGACTCCGTCCCCAAAGCTCCCCTTTACCTGTGTCAACACTTTTATTTTTCAAGCAGCACAGCCAATGTGGGGGCTGTGAGTGGGCAACAGGGAGGGAGGGGGCCCTTATCAGCTCGGGGGTCCTTGCATATGTAACGCTGTCATATAATTAACAGTGAAGATCATTTACATTGTCGCTGAGCTAATTTTCATAATGTTTTCTTTATTATCAGAGGAAGAAATTAACCCAAGAATTTATTTACATAGCAGCCTCAAACAGTAACAGCTTGCTAATTGCCTGTTAGGTGATTAATAAGCTTACAGCAGATGCTAATGCGTCGTGGGCGCCCGTTTCAAAGGTGCTCTTGCCGCACGCTTGTGTTTTTGGCAGCTTAATTAGTGCAATAATTATGTACTTGTTGCTCCTTCTTTCGAGCAAATACTGTCAAATGCTTAAAAGATTAAAGTGAATTATATCCCGAGAACTCACAGCGCTTGTGGATGCCCGCTCTTGCTAACTTCTCTGCGAGAGCAAAAATAGACATGAACGAAGAAGGGAGGGAAGAAGGGAGGGGGGTTGACTTGTTGATGAAAACAATGACAACCTAGGCCTGCTCTGGGTCCTGGTCCTGGCGTTGCCCCCTCACTGATGTACATTCCCGAGCCATGCCTCAGTTTCCCCTTTATCAAAGAACGGATACATCTTTGGCATGTGAAAGTAGGGAGAGGGAAATGAGAATCAGAGGGAGTTGGGTGATAGGCAAGTGGCATGTGACGTGTGTCATCTGGGTCCTGACTTAAAGAAGCCTTTTGTGAAAAGCCATCTTGGTGACTGTCCAAGAAATCGGACCCCGGATTGTGAGGCAGTTGATCTCCAGAGGTCACCGCTGATTTGGTTAGGTGTGATAACTGCCTGATGGTTACGGAAGAGAAACATAGGCTTCACTGTGACATCACGTAGTGAAGAGCTTACCCGTAGGACGTCTGTGATCTACCATAAAAATTTTCAGCCTCCTCCTAGAAATAGATGACTTGCAAAATGTGGATGGATGCGGAGGCTGGGTGATGGGCCCACAGGAGAACAGTGTCTCTAGTTTCTCTGTTTTTGTGTGTATTTGAAAATGTGCAATAAAAAACTGGACCACAGAATGGAAGGGACAGAAATTCGACCAAGACTTGAGCCTGAGAATCTCAGCTCTACACTGTGCTGGCTGTGTGGCTTTGGGAGAGGACCCAACCTTTCTGTGCCTCGGTTTCCCCTTGATGGTGTCTGGCTCCTTGCAAGGCCAGCTGTGCTTGCGCTTTGCCCATGGATCTGGAGATCTAAATATGAGTTGCTGACATGGGGCTCCGTTACCTGAGTGAAGCTATTGAGCATGGAACGGGCCTGCAACATTGGTGAGGGCAAGAGTCACCTCTCCTCTCTCCCAGGCATGCAGTCCCCACCCTAAGGGACTCCAGGACTAAGGCAGAGCTAGGTCCAGCTGAGAATGAAAGGTTCCTGGGACAGGGGGCTTGGGGGGCTGGAAGTGAGACAGTGCTGCCCGAGTCGGGATGAGCCTGTCACTCTGCAGTGGCGACTTGGGGATGCCCAGTGCCTTGGTCCAGGCTCTATTCTGGCCAACCAGTGTGGGCAGTGGGAGCACAACTAGAGGACACCTGGTTCTTCCTCCCCAGAATCTGCCCCTGAGAATCTATAGCACTGACAAAGTGTCGCTCTAAAAGCAGAGCCCAGCACAATCATCTGCTGTCCCTGGATGCCCAGGTCTTCATAGGGGTCCAGTGGGTAGCCAGCCTGAAGCCAGGAGCACGAGTCACTGGTCTGAGGTTCCAAAGGGCAGAGACCAGGTCCACCTTTAGTGACCACACACAGCCAGAACTTACTCCGGTCCTGGGATGGAGGAATCACAATGGATAGCTTTTCCATCAAGCACTTGCCATTTTCCAGTAGAGCAAAAGAAGGAATACTGAAAGCGCTGGCCACCAAGCCCAGCTGGCATTTCTGCAGAGCAGTAGTGCAGGGCCTCCTGGGAGCACCCCTTTCTTTGTTTATTTCATGAAATGAACCCAGTGGCTCTTCAACTTTGGCCCATCAGCATCACCTGCAGGGTTTGTTCAGGAGCAGATTCCTGGGCCCTGCCCCTGGAATTTCTGAGTTAGATAGTGTGGGCTCCAGAGAGCAATTTCCTAACAAGTTCTCCAGAATGTTC